>PVJC01008428.1:0-48591 GCA_004026665.1 Murina feae
CTAGTAAATAAATAAAAGAAAGACAGAAAGAAATGTTCCTCCAAGTATACTGCACTCAGCCAAAAAGCTGAGTTAGGTTTCAATGGCAATTTGTTAGTGAAATTATTTCTCCTAGTTTACTTCTCTGAGAAGTTAGCCACTGGAATCACTCAGGATGTTGCAAGAAGGAAAGACTACCAGAGAGCATGAGTTGGCCTTGGTGCTTTCTAAATTAAAATACACATCAACATGTAAATAATTAAATCTGGCCAGGGCCTTGGATATAATGTAGTTTTTTAAAGTCTGGTGCTGCTCTATTTTAATTTAGTCTTGTACTCACTCAGCATTTTGGTCAGTGTACCAGTTTGTAGCCTGGGAGAAATAGGCTATACCACTAGCTCAGGTGTGTCCTAGTCTGTATCCTCTAGGGTTGTGTAAGTACACACTAAATGTTTGCACAATGACAAAATCATCTGAAAATGTGTTTCTTGCCCTAACTGGTTTGGCTCAATGGATAGAGCATTGGCCTGTGGACTCAAAGGTCCCAGGTTCAATTCCAATCAAGGGCATGTACCTTGGTTGCAGACTCATACTCAGTAGGGAGTGTGCAGGAGGCAGCTGATCGATGTTTCTCTCTCATCGATGTTTCTAACTCTCTCTCTCTTCCTCTCTGTAAAAAATCAATAAAATATATTAAAAAAAGATATGTTTCTTAAAGAGTATCTCTACCATTAAGCAGCATATTAACGTATTAAAAACACGTGTTATGTGTGGGGGGGGTGTTAAAGCTTAATAACATAGACATGTTCATTTAAGTTAAAAATGTAGGATTACAAAGGGGAAAACTAAGTTTAAGGGGAGAGCAGATATGCTGAGTATATGAATGAACACACAGTTGGCATGTATGCTTTTAACACCTAACCTACCTGGCACAAAAAGCTGAGAGGAAACAGCTCTGAATTCTATAATTCAGACAGAGAAATGCCATGGGTTCCTTGGGGAAAGGGGGAAGCTTTTTTCTTAAGATTAAACTGGGAGCAATTTCTCCTGTGGGGAAACCATATGGCACTGCCTCTTCAGTTGTTTTCCTAGAAGACCCGCCTGATTTCCACCTAAAGAATCACTTCTTGCCCTAGCCCATTTGGCTTAGTGGATAAAGCATCGGCCTGTGGACTGAAGGGTCCCTGGTTTGATTCTGGCCGAGGGCACATGCCCAAACTGCAGGCTTGATCCCCAGTAAGGGGCATGCAGGAAGCAGCCAATCAATGATTCTCTCTCATCATTGATGTTTCTATTTCTCCTCTCTTCCTCTCTACAATCAATAAAAATATCTAAACTAATAAAAGCAAAATATTAAAATTGACCATTTCTTTGGGACGCCAACAGCCAATCAGAACAATGGTATGCAAATTAGCCCAGCCAAGATGGCGGAGGCTGGGGCGGCAACGGAGCGATCGCGCTGGGGCACGCCAGGGCGGAGGCCTGGCTTCCGCCCTGGCGGGCTCCGGCAGACAGTTCCGGGCAGTGGCAGGTGGCTGTAAGGCCGGGGGGCAGCCCAGGCCCCCGGTTCTGTGGCCATGGTTGGCAATAGAGAGATGGGGCTGGAAATAGAGAGATCGTGACAGTGGTTGGTTCTGGGCAGCGTGGGAGCCTGCCCCGCCCTGAGGCTGGGGATGGCAATAGAGCAATGGTGCCTGCAGTGGTTCCAGAAGGTGGTGAGCAGCCGCAAGGCTGGAGTTGGCAGCCAGGCCTGGCCCTGTGAGGCCTGGGAATAGAGCAATTGGGCCCACATGACCTCAGAGGCTCAGTGGCGGGGGTTTGAATGGGGTACACCCTCGGGGTCATGCCCAAGCATCCTCCGCCCCTGCCAGAGTGTCTGCCACAGGTCCAGGCACCTGGCTCCACCCTGGAGGCCTCCGTGGGGCATGTGCGAGTGTGTGCCTGGCTCCATTCCCGGTGTGTGTCCACTCAGAAGCAAGGCCCCCCCAAGGGACCATGCACCAGCGTCCACCCCCTGGCCTGCCACCCAGCTCTGCACCAGATGTGTCCCCTCAGTAGTGGAGGTCCACCAGGTATGTGCAATGGTAGGCCATCCGGCTGGAAACATCCACGCCTGCACTCTCCAGCCATCCCACCCCCCAGTGCACGAACCCTGAGGGGCCTGTGGCCAGCCTGAAAACAGCCCTCAACCCCTCACCCAGGCTGGCCATGCATGCCAGCAGGTGGACATCCCCCCCAGGGGTCCCAGACTGTGAGAGGGCACAGGCCAGGATGAAGGACCCCTTCTTCCCCTCACCGAGTGCACAAATTTTTGTGCACTGGGCCCCTAGTATATATATTAAAAGAAAAGAATCACTTCTTGAAATTAGAATCTCTATATATAAAAGCCTAAGTGACCAAACAACCAGAACAACTGGAACGGCCAGTTGCTATGACATGCACTGACCACCAGGGGGCAAATGCTCAACACAAGAGCGGCCCCCTGGTGGTCAGTGCACTCGCACAGCAGGATCGCCACTCAGCTGACCAACCTGTCCCTGAGGCCCACCAGCCAGGCGGCAGCCACTCACTCCCTCAGTAGTTCTGCAGGTCCAATCTCCAGAGAAGAGGCCAGGCACAAACAGACCAATGCCACCAGCACAATCTTGACAGCATTACTGGCCTCCTGGAAGCCAGCCTCTGGCATCTCAGCCGCTTCCCCTCCCTAGACACTCTGCAAGGAAGAAACAATATAAAAGTGGCCACCAGGTGGTTCCCAACAACCAGCATGAATGTCAGTGGGACAGATCCAGATCCTGGGCCAGCAAGGGTGTCCCACCGCCTGTCCAGAAGGCCAATAGCATCCTGGGCCCCTCACCCCCCTTGGGACTTCACCCTTGCATGGATTCATGCACCAGGCCTCTAGTAGATAATAAAATACTAACTTAGCAACAGAGAATTGGCATACGCCTTTTTTTAAAAGAATGGCAATGTTGTGTTATGTATACTGTATACCACACATCCATAGTTGTACACATCAATATCTAATTTAATAAAAGAGTAATATGCAAATTGACCCTCACTCCGTTACACCTAAACCACGCCCACCAGTCGACCAGAGCAGCTGTATGCAAATTAACCCACCCAAGATGGTGGCCAGCAGCCACAGAGCTAAAGCAAACAGGAGGCTTCTGTTGCACCAGAGATGGAGTTGAAACTGCCTGCCTAGGCCAGCTGGGCCTCTGCTCAAGGCAACAAAGTTTCAATTATAGAAGCCACAGAGCTGAAGCAAACAGGAGGCTTCGTTGCCTGCCTAGGCCTCTGCTCAAGGCAACAAAGTTTCAATTATAGAAGATAAATAAACCCCAGAAATCTGATTCCAGCCAGACTCACTGGGACACTGGGTCAATGGGAGCTGTGGGCAGCCTGAAAATGGCCCTCAGCACCTCACCCAGGCTGGCCAGGCACCCCAGTAGGGATATGAACCCTGAAGGGACTGTGGGCAGCCTGAAAATGGCCCGCAGTCCCTCACCCAGGCTGGCCACACCCCCATGGGGTGAAGGTCCCCACTGGGGGGCTTGGCCAGCCTGCAAACAGCCATCACCCAGGCTGGCCAGGCATGGCAACAGGTGGATATCCCCAAGGGGTCCCCAGACTGCAAGAGGGCACAGGCTGAGCTGAGGGACCCCCACCCCCAATTTTTGTGCACCGGGCCCCTAGTATATATAATATTCATCATTAAGGGTATAGCTAATATGCATCTAGTGCTTCCACTGTACCAGCCACTCTTTAAAGCTCTTTATGCATCTAACTCATTTAATCCTCACAATCACCCTATAAGGTATGATTTTTCATTCTCCTTTTGCAGATTAAGAACTGAGATGTAGAGAAGCTAGTCAGTGAGCACGAGATTGAACTTGCCTTTGAACCTGGGATTCAGACTATCCCTTATCTGTCTTTCTGAGAGAAAAGATTGCCTCCCCTTTCACTTCCTCTTCAACTCCATTTCTTGCCCTTATTTCCTCATTCTTACCCACAATCTACATTTCCTTTATTTTTTCTATTTCCTGCCTCTTCATCTCATTCCTTTCAGATCAGGTCTGTGTTTCCGTAGCCATGGTCTGGCAGGAGGGTAAGTCTGAGTGCCAGCTTACAGAGGTGTGTTAACTGGCGCTCAGAGCACAGTCCTGTCATTGGACTCTGTGATCCTGAGTGCCACCTCAATCCTTGTGCCTCTCAGTCTCATTATCTGTAACATGTAAGTAAAATCACCAAAAATCATCAACATTTTCTAATGATAATAAGAGGCACACCCAGCAGAAACCCTCAAGACTGCTATCGTTTAGTTAATGAGGTGAACAGAAAGAATGCCGCCATCATTTGCTCTAGACCTTTTGTGAATTTATGTGGTGATATTGTGGATTGAACAACCAAATGTTTCATTGTCTTGTCCCCTTAGTGGGAACTCTGTAAATTCTGTGAATTTTGTAATTTCATTCATTCATTTGACAAGTATTCTTTTAGGTGATACTATGTGCCAAGGACTGTGTTGGTCATGGTAGTAAGGTGATGAGTCAGCCTGTTGTCCTTTCCCACACAATCTAGTAGAAAAATTAAATTAATACTAGACTACCCTGTTACTTAAAAACAGCATGTGATCTGCAGTTTCCTTTAGGAGCACTCATGGAGTGTTTACTTTTAAAATAGGCTTATTTTCTTCCCCAACTCCACAGCTCTGTGCTGATCTTATTTAAAGAGACCAACTCTGTATTGCTTCAATGCCTTCAAACTGTAAGTTTAAATTGAAACCTACATAAATTGTTTAAAATAATAAGATGTGAATTTTTCTTTGAACCTAAATATTGAATAAGCTTTCCTTGGTTCTTGTTTAAATTTATGAGATGTTACTTATCTCCCAGAAGCTTTGTAAACCGAAACCAAGGTCAATAAATGAAATCAAAAGGTGATACCTTCCATGTTGCCTTGAAAAGATGCAGGTCTCAAAGGAAAGATCCCTACGAAGATGTTTCTGTGCCGGGAAATGCCACCTCTGCTGTCATCCCCACTGACTGTAGTGGGCTTGGCATCAATATGACTCCAGGCTCTTATCCTGACTTCAAAGAAAGAGGTCAGTAAAACAAAGCAAGGAGGCATTGAATGCCAGAAAGAAATATGTTGACATAAATCATTTAGTCTTTCAACATATACCTAGAGTATCCCCCCCCCCCACCTTAGAAAGATAGATAAATAGATCATTAAAATTATCTAATTAAGACGTGCTTTTAATGTGCTTGACTGGATAGTTAAAAATATTTCTTAAGATTCAACAGTCGTTTTCCTCTACCTTTTGCTCCTCTGCCATGAGCCTTTCAGGACAAAGCAGAGAACACCAAGTGCCTATTCAGTGCTGTTTAAAAATCATTATATAACAGTCCTGCTATACAAAGTCACGTACATAGTACGGAGAGAAAATTAATCTTCAGCTAATGAGATAGGGATGTAAAAAGAAGTTCGAAAGAAGTAATTTAGAGGCCCCTATTAGAGTCTATTCTCATGGGTTTTCTGTGGCACCACTGGCTGATCCCAGGTCCAGGCCTATGAGAAGGGCATGGGAGGAGGGGAGGAAGGAGGAAAGGGGAGAGGAAGAGGGAGGAAGATATAGAAGCTATAGCTTCTGGACACACAAAGAACCTTTTGCAAGACTCCAATGAGAACCTAAATAACAATGGGGACAAAATGATGATGTAGAAAATTATTCAAAGGTAGGTCTGTCTGAAAAGTCTTGGCATATGATGGTTTTTATGGTAAACTAAGAACAGAGAGGAAAGGAGAGTACCACTGAAGGAAATAGGCAGACCCTCACCTCAAATTACTTAATCTGCTCAAGCGTGTCTACCAGGAATGGTAGGACACATGGCCCAGATATTGTAAATGATTTGCTATGGAGTACATTCAGACAAGATGTAGAATAAGTGAAGGGGTGCCAGCCGGTCACAGAGCAGGGAAAATAAGTTAGCATGAGCCTCCAACACAAAGAATTAAGAATAACTGCGCATGCAATGAAACTTGGCAATGGCCCTCAAAACTGGAAGTCAATAACAAGGGTTCAGAAGAAGTCAATGTTAGGGAAGGCGTCTAACTGGATTTGTATAAGAGGATTTTCTCTGCTTCTGTGGCTGAGTCTGACCTTTGAAGAGCAATGTGCTGGTGAATTAGAAGGGGCAGGAACTTTGAGAAAGGGCTGTCCTACCAATATATAGATAGTGAGGGGCAGGAGGGAAAATTTGAAACAGAAAGAAAACTTATGAAGACAGATTTTGGGAAAGTCAATGGAAAATGCAAACTCTTATTTTGTTTCAAAATGTCAACCGCAAAATTGCATAATGGCACCATGCACAGGCAAGACTTGTGGTTTACTTGACGGAGGTCATTAGAGCCGCGTTAGCTGTGACAGGACTGTGGGAAAGGTTCATGTAACGAGATGATGTGAAGTTTTCAACACAGGCCTGACACAGAGTAAGCCTTCAAACATGATCATGGTGTTCCAAGTCCATAAAAAAATAGAAAGTTTAGGATTCAGAAAGGTAAAGAGCACTGCTAATCTAATAGGTCAGCTTCTACCTGTAGCATTTCTGGGGATAATCTTAGATGTCTTCAAAAGTGGGTTTTAGAGAAGGAGAGTCATTACATGGAAGGATTAAAGGAAGCAGGGTGATGAGGCTGGCTGAGAGAAGACTGGCAATTCTATGAGCTTTCTTCATGGATCTGGTCAATAATGGTAGGAAAGAGAATTACCTGTGAGCATAGCCCAGGAGTGCAGAATAAAGACACTACAGGATATCAGGTTCTGAGTCAACAGATGAGGGATAAATCTTGCATTGGAAAAATCAATAGAAAATAAAATGGGCCATTTTGGGAGACAGTGAATTGTCACTAGATGTGTCTTGAGGAAGACAGGATGGAGCGATGTTGGAGAACTCAAATGCACAGTGATGAATCTTGACTCTAATTCCAGCTCCACTCTTAGCTAGACTTCTTGCAAGTCTACCTTACTTCCCTGAGCCTCAATGTTCTCAATCAAGGGGATAGGACTAGGAAATGCCCAAGTCTCTTTCAGCTTCGAAATATCAGGATCTTTGGTAATGCCCAAAGTCCTTCACTTCCTGTCAAAGTGATCCCCTCCATATCTCACTGATATGTGCCGGCATGATTTTTATTCCTGAGCTATGGGGCCCATTGCATCTGGAGAGTGTATTTCAGTATATTCAGGAAACACAGAGTGACTTACTCTGAATGTGACAGCTCAGGCCTCTGCACAGAATTGCTCTGGTGTCAATTCAAGTCCTCAGCCCAGTGTAAGTGAATTTCATAGAACCTTGGATAGGCTTTCCCTTCCTGCCCACTCAGAACAAATCTGGTTCTGAGTTCAGGCTTCGTGTGCAGGTTTCTGGAAAGATCTGACAGACTCCTTTCAGCAGTCTGCACCAGTTTTGGTCAGAAGTTATGAAATTTCTTCATTGTGTGTCGTGTCATCTTTTCAAATATGGACACATAGCTCCCCACTCAAGTCAACATTACTTAAGTATCCATTGAAGGCTGCATTTCCTCTGTTTGCCAGCATTGAATCCCTGGTCAAAGGAGACAGGGCTTTATTGACAGAATGAGGTTTTGTTTGTAGGGTGTGCACAGCAGGGCTCCAGGAACTCACTTTAGATAAACATTTTGGGTCTTAGTGGAAGACACATCTCCCCACCTCTGGGTGTCTTTAGAAAGAAGATCACTGACGAGTTTTTAATTTTACTTTCTTAAAGATTCTGCTTGTTGGCATTTACTTATAAGTACACTATTATGTTAATTTATAAGCTGAGTGGATAATTTGTCCTCAATAACTAGGTAACAATCTTCAAGATTTGTCTTTTCACAAACAGGAAAACGTAAGAACAATTCTGCCTCCTGGGGACTAGTTTTCAACATTTTTTCCAAAGAGAACCTTTAGAATATCTTTGCATTGCTGATTCTGATGCGTATATTTGGGGAATACCATTTTTACACTCCATTTGCATACATAGAAGTTATCTTTTTTAAGACTAAAAAGTCATCTGTCACCCCCTCAAGGATTCCTTCTACGATACTATCTCCCGTTTTAGTTTCTCAGGACTGCCACCACAAAGTACCACAAACTGGATGGCTTAACACAGAAACACCTTCTCTCACAGTCTGGAGGCCAGAAGCCTGAAATCAAGGTGTTGGCCAGAGCCATCCTCGTTCTGAAAGATGTAGGGAAGAACCGGTTTATGCCTTTTTCTTAGTTTCTGGTTTTGTTGTCGTTGTTGTTGCTGCTGTCCTTGGTGTTCCTTTGCTTGTAGCTCCTTATCTCCAATCACTGTCCCATTGTCACATGGCAGTCTTTCTGTCTGTTAATGTCTTTCTCTCTCTCTCTCTCTCTTTTTTTTTTTTGGTTTTGTTTTGTTAATCCTCGCCTGAGAATATTTTTTCCACTGTTTTTCAGAGAGACTAGAAGTGGGAAAGGGAGCAAGGGGGAGAGAGAGAAAAAAAAAATCCATGTAAGAGAGACACATGAATTAGTTGCCTCACTCACAGGCCCCAATCAGGGGCAGGGAGCGAACCTACAGCCTGGCTACCTATCCTTGACCTGGAATTGAACCTGTGACCCTTCTGTGCAAGTCTGGCGCTCTAACCACTAAATGCACCTACTAGGGCTCTTCTCCTCATTTTATAAGGACACCAGTCATATTACATAGGGACATCCTAATTGAGTATGACCTTATCTTGATTCCATCTGTTAAGACCCTATTTCCAAATAAAGTAACATTCATAGGTACCAGAGAGATTAGCTCTTCAAAATATATTTTCAGGAGGACAAAATTCAACCCGTAACAGCCCCCAACCTACACTGGTTTTCATGGCCCCTTCTCTGTGTTTCCATAGCACCTCTTATTCAAATGTCTCACAAAAGTTGTCATACTGTATTGTTGTTTTCTGATTAGTTGTTTCTATCACTGGACTCATACTTGCATGAAGGAAGGACTCATACTGTATAAAGCCTTTTAAGGCAAAGTACCTAGCAAAACATAGAGCACCTATCAGGCACTCACATGTTTGTCAAACGAAACACTTTGCCATCATCATCATGATCCTCTATGTGTATACAATGTTTTATTATTTTCCATAACATATATATGTATTAACTAGAGGCCCAGTGCACAAAAATCTGTGCACTCTGGGGGTCCCTCAGCCGTGCTGTGCCCTCTCGCAGTCTGGGACCCCTTGGGGGATCTCCACCTGCTGGCGTGCCTGGCCAGCCTGGGTGAGGGGCTGATGGCTGTTTGCAGGCTTGCCAAGCCCCCCAGTGGAGACCATCACCCCATGGGGGTGTGGCCAGCCTGGGTGAGGGACTGAGGGCCATTTTCAGGCTGCCCACAGCCCCTTCAGGGTTAGGGTCCCTACTGGGGTGTCTGGCTGGAAGCAGGTATCTGGGATTTATTTAACTTCTATAATTGAAACTTTGTAGCCTTGAGTAGAGCTCAGGGTCCCCAGGGCCCTGGCTTCCTCCATTGCCTGGGGCAACTCCATCTTCATGGCTGCTGCCATCTAAGTTGAGTTAATTTGCATACTTGCTCCTGATTGTTTGGTGGGCATGGCTTGTGGGCATGGCTTGTGGGTGTAACAGAGTTAGGGTTAATTGGCATATTTTTCTTTTATTAGATTAGACTAGGGGCCCGATGCACGAAATTTGTGCACTGGGGGAGGGGGTCCTCAGCCCAGCCTGCCCCCTCTTACATATTGGGAGCCCTACGGGGTGTCCCACTGACAGCTTAGGCCTGCTCCATGCTCCCCTTGGGGAGCTGGCCTCAGCCTCATCTGGCTTCCCTTTGTGGGAAGTAACCAGGCCAATCAGGGGAAGCCACCAGCCCCATCACCCCACTGCTACAGCCACTGACAGTCACCACAGCCAACAAGGTGTTTTCATTAATGCGGACTCCAGTCCCTTCACCATGAAGAAATGACAACTTTCTTCATACATTTTCAAGATGTGTCTTTCATAGGATATGACATTTCTTTCTTCCTTTTCTTTCTCTTTTTTTAATCCTCACCTGAGGATATGTTTCCATTCATTTTTAGAGAATGTGGAAGAGAAGGGACAAACAGAGAGAAACATCAAAGTGAGAGGAACACTTTGATTGGTTGCCTCCTGCATATGCCCTGACCTGGGCCCTTGACAGGAAGGAGCCTTCAACCTAGGTACATGCCCTTGGAATTGAACCCAGACCCTGCAGTCAGCAGGCTGAGGCATTATGCACTAAGCCAAAGTGGCTAAGGCAGGATATGACATTTCTTAGCTCTCCAGCAGTGGACCTTCATTTTTTTTCCTCCAGGAGTGTGGTGGAAAAACCCTAGATCACCTTTAGGGATTCTTATTACCCAAGTTACTAAGAATAATATCAGTGGCACACAGGGAGCTTAGCCAATGAGCAGTAAGAAAAAGTGTTTCCTCTGTAGTTCATTCTGATCACCGGCTCCACCTGTGCCCCTCCAATTCCAGCTGCACCCCTGCCCAGGCCTGTAACCTCTGGCCTATGATGCAGGCCTGGGTAGGGGATTCCCAAACCCCTATGATTGCCAGCTTCACAGAGCCCAGGCCTCAGTGATCACTGGCTCTGATCCTGCCCCCTACCATCACTGGCTCCACTGGTGCCCAGACCCCTGAGATCACAGGCTCCACCCCTGCCCCTCAGATTGCTGGCTCTTTGGAGCCCAGGCCCCTGTGATCTCCGGCCTTGCCCCTGCCCAGGCTTGTGTCCTCTAGACCCAGCCTCATGCCTGGGTAGGTCACCATCATACCGCTCCCATCACCAGCTCCGTCCTTGCCCATGTCTGAGCCCTCTGACTAAGGCCTCTGGCCTGAGCAGAGCACTCCCAGCCCCCTCAGATCACCTGTTCCACCCCTCAGCCCTCCTGCCTCCCCCGCCACCTACCTGGCTAACAGGCCTGACCACTTAAGTGGCGGGGTTGAGCCAGACTGGGTGCCACTATCTTGTGGCTATGGGTGCCACCATCTTGTGTCCATGAGGGAAGCCATCTTTGTCATGGAATGACACCTAATTTGCATATTATTCTTTTTTATTATATAGGATGTGGCTATGGGCCCTGCCATCTTGTCTCCATGGGGGTAGCCATCTTGTGGCTATGGGGGTGGCCATATTGTGGCTATGGGCCCCACCATCTTGTGGCCATGGGGGTGGCCATCTTTGTCATGGAGTTATGCCTAATTTGCATGTTACTCTTTTATTAGATAGGATGTTGTAAGTTGCTACCATTTACTGAGTATTTACCATGTGCTGGACATTTAGGTTAAACATCTTGGTTTTTTTAATCCCTTTTCATCCTCACAAGAATCTTAACATTTAAATATGGTTATCCCCATTTTAAAGATATTATAAATCAGGCTTAGAAAGATTATTTGTCACAAAGCCAGGGTGTGGCCAACCCAGGAACTCATCACAGGTGCCCTGGACTGCAGACTCAGCCCCTTAGCACTTTGGTAACTGCTCTTGCACAGACTGGCCTCTCTGATGCCCCCATTTTGTGGTGTTCATGTTTGAATTCACCTGATGAAGACCCGGGGCCCAGAGAGGTGAAGGAACCAGGTGTGACCAGAGCCTTTTACTTCAAGGTCACCTTTGTAAAAATGGCTTTCCTTTGTTGATTATGAAATAATTTTAAGAATATTTGAGAAAAGGAGGACATGAAACTGGAAAAAAAAGGCATTACTGTAACAGTTCATGATCTTAACTGACACAGTCAAACAGTGCTTGGAAATTGCAATGGGACACCGTTGTGAGAAACAGTTTCTCCATGCTGTTCCAGAATTTGTATCTCTTGATCTCATGTTGAGTGAGGATAGATCTTATTTGAGGTCCATAATTCTTCTGGAGAAGGGAGAGGAGACACTGCAGGTGTGTCAGAGCCGCTCCATATGCCCCTTTGCCCAGCACAAGTCCTGGGCGCGGCTCCCACATGCTCAGCCTCTCCATGCACTTGAGGTCTCATCTGGGTCTCATGGAGGAAGAAGAGGCCCTGGAGCCCTGCCTTTTGGGACCCAGCATCTAGCTGGGCTTGACACTGGTCAGGCTCTGCCCTATGTCCCAGGACTTGTAACTGGAACTGCCTCCATCCCCAAACCCCAGGCCTCGGTTCTGGTGTCCAGACCCTGTCTTGCTTCCCCAGTCTGAGTCACAACTCAGTTAACCTGCATGATTACACTGGTATTTCTTGACCTAAGACGCTGTAATGTTACTGCCAAACCTCAGGTCCCCCTGAGTCAGAACCCTAACCTGGGGATTCAGGCCCAGTGACATGTGCCCAGTGACCCCCTGGCACACTAGCCTGCCTAGACTTGTCTTGTGTCTGCTGCTAACAATCCCCACCCACGACTAGACATGCAGTGCTACCCTTTGGCTTGATTGCTGCCTCTCTTGTGTTTTTCTCTTAGAGCACATGTCCTACTTTCTGGGCCAGACTTGATCCTGGCACTGACAACTTACCTGTGTCCCCTCAGCTGCAGCCCAGCCTAGCTCAGGATCCATACTTACACCTAATCTAGTTATGCCCAGTGCCGACTGGAGACTCGCCTCTATTACCTTTCTTCCAAATGGGTCTAGTTTGCACCTCAAATGAGACTCTTTGCTAAGGCAGAAAAGGGGCAAGCCTTTTAGGGTCAGCAGACAGAGAAGGAGGAAGGGAGGGCAGCCCAGCCGGCATGGGCCTCAGGCCAGGCACATCTGACTGACATTTGGTTGCTGCCACCCCAGAGAGAATAAGGCTGAACCTACTAGCTTGAACAGCATAGTGGCTTCTCATCTGAGCTGACTCCCATGGCCCTTCGGAACCTTGTAGCCACACTGCTGAGTGCTCAGTTAGGAAACTACTTGGAATTCCCAGACCGCTGAGGCTCTCCTGGGCAGGTCCCTTCCTAGATGGCTCTTTTAATCCTTTGAGCCTCAGATCATATTTTAGCTCTTCTCTTGAGTTTGATGCCCATCCTTTTTGCTCTCCTCAAACCCAGTCATTTCCCCAAGTAGGGAACATATTACAGTTAGCTCTGTAACTCCAAATCCTGGCAATAGTATGTGCCCAGTAAATACTGAATGAGTGAGTGAATGAATGAATGAATGAACGAGTGAATGAATGAAACCACCATGCCTCCAAAGTCCTGAATACAAAACCCCAAAGGCCCTCGGAAACATGCCCATCTAATTGTTAAACACCGGACTACATATGAACCAGTAAAGGAGATATTTGTTTCTGTTTTTGACTTATTCGGTTGGGAAGAGACAACTAAAAAGAAACATTGCTGAGCTTTTGGCCTTGCTACCTCTGTGCCTATAGTCAGCAATACAGAGAGGAGCTGACAGGGACGCAGTCCTGGAAATGAATAACCCTTCCTCTTGTTCAAGTGCAGTTTCTAAAAGAAAGTTCTACCTTATACTTAATTGGATTCTTCCTTGCTGCAATTTAAGCCTTTTTCCTCTTTTCCCCGAGTGGGATTATAGCTCATTATCTCTGAAGTTCACAGGAACACCTTTTCTAAGCCAGGAACTGGCTCTCTGAGCGAACATTCTCTCCTCACCTGTGTCGTCCTG
The DNA here is from genome assembly GCA_004026665.1 of Murina feae. Lineage (NCBI taxonomy): Eukaryota > Metazoa > Chordata > Mammalia > Chiroptera > Vespertilionidae > Murina > Murina feae. The sequence goes on from PVJC01008428.1 coordinate 13,623, forward strand.
TGTGTGTGTCTTTCTCAGACTTTCGGAAATAGTGCATTGGCTTTAACGAGTTAGTACATAGTAGGTCCCTGTGCTGTTTGAGAAAGCAGTTTTCATCTGTTCATATATTGTTAAAAAGTAATGATACTTTAAAAAAGTTTAGTCCTTCCCTCCTTCCTCAAATACTGAATTTCAGATCCTCTGAGGTCCAACATAATTTAGGTGTTAATTCCTTTCTAAGCTCTTTTCAAGCTAGCGCACTCACCATGTAGATTCCATTAAACCCCAGAGTCTCTTCTCTGGGTGTCTCAGAAAAAGCCAAGTAATGCATGCTGTACATTAAAATATTTTTCTCAGGAGTAGTGTCTTTCATTCCCCTTTCTGACTGTTTATTTATGTGGCCTTCATAAAGAGAACAGAAGTCTGTTACAACCAAAACAGCCTGCAGGCACTGGGCTTCTCATCTCATTTGTGGGGAACATCTGGTTAATATCATTCACGTCTCATTCCAGGGTTTCCAGCCCTGAGTGGTTTCAGCCTTAAATCACCCTGGATTGGCAAACCATAGTCAGGGACAGGCCAGGAAAGAGACGGACAAAGCTTATGTTTGGAATGAGCTTAAGTAAAGGCATAAACATGCTGATATCCCCATTTTTATTTCTAATATATTCACCATGAAAGCCAGTATGTTATTTCAGTGATGATGACATTGAGAACCATTGTGTTCTGGAACTTTTCCTTTAGAATTGGCCTGGGATCAGAAGGCTACATCTTGATTTTTTTAAAGAGTAAATTTCTAGTAGTGAATGGTCACGTTGGATCATTCTAGGTGGAAACTGTGAAATAGTTAAAGAGAGACCTGTTTAAACATGGAGCAGAGACCCGGGCTCTAGTTCCTACTCCGCCATGTTTGCTTTGTGATTCTGGAAACGTCACTGAATGCTTTAAGCCTCAATTCCTTTACCGGTAAAGTGGGAATAAGACCTATGAAACTATGAAGATTTCAAATGAATAAACCAAGTTTGAGTCTTGTTTCTGTTACTTCCAAATGTTTATAGTATGTCTTTGGTAAAACCTTGGTTTTGAGCAACATCAGCACAGAGCCCTGGAGTCTGGAATGCTAGTGCTCCAGGAACTTCTCCAGCCAACAATCCCATGACAGATGAAGAAAAGGAGAATCATAATTATAGAGGAAGTGACTAGAATGCCAAGGTGGCTACTTTCAAAGACAATGCTTATTTTGCATTTATATTTAGGGATTTAAAAAAAACCCACAAAAATAAATATTTAAAATAAAATGACAACTTCACCCTAGCTGGTTTGGCTCAGTGGTATGTGGACCTAAGGGTCCTGGGTTCAGTTCCAGTCGAGGCATGCACCTTGGCTGCAGGCTCCTTCCCGGCCCTGGTCGGGGCTTGTGCAAGAGGCAACCAATGGATGTGTTTCTCTCCCATCGATATTCTCTCTGTCTTTCCCTCTTTCTTCCACTCTCTCTGAAAATCAATGGAAAAATATCCTCAGGTGAGAATTAAAAAAATAAATAAATAAAAACACAACAACAACAACCTCATTTTGCTGAAACCCTAGTGATACACTATCAAATTAAATGGATTTAATAAATGGGACAGCAGTCCTCCTGGAATTATAGATCTTATTCTGTGCGGCCCAGAGGAGGAGTGGAAATATCCAGGGTGGCTGGAGAAGAACTATCATAAACCTTTTCCCAGAAAGGAAGAGCATATGCGGGTCCCTTCTACACACTCTAGAATGGCTTAGTAGACCCAGGTGCAGTTGTCATTCCACCTGCCTCTGGGCTTATATGACCTTTCAGCACAGGTGAGGAAAGAGCAAGGCTGTGCAGGGCCCAGGCACAGGCGGTACCCGAGAGCCACAGAGGAGAGGGGGCAGGAAGGAAGAATGATGTAGAAGAAGGAGGGGAAAAAAGGTAGGAAAAGTAAGAGAAGGGAATGTCCTCCCTGAGGGCTGTGGTGGAGGGTCACCATGACTACTACGCCTGGTGGCATCTGTGCTACTATTTGTCTTTCTGGGAACATTATCACACCACCAGTGGGAGTGTCTGTTTAATGCAAACAGAAGAACTCCCAGGAGAGGGTTCCCCTTGCAGCTACTCTAGAAACTCAGTACATTTGAGCAGCCCCTGATCTTAGAAAAGCCTTACTTATTTTAAAAAAGAAAATAACAAAGTCCCTTTATAACACCTTTGAAATTACTTCCTTCTTTTTCACGCTAAAAGAACAATTCAGCGCTTATATTGGAAAACTATTTTTTATTTTTTTTTTGCCGCCTCCTTCAAATTTTTATAAAGGGCATAAATTTGTTGTGTTTTTTTTTTTTATACAGGGAATAAAGATTGCAGAAGGGTGGTCAGTTATTTGATGATTGAATTATCGGGAGAAAGTATGACTTAAAAATGTATATAGTTGGACGGTCTGTTCAAGGCGCGGAGGGGAGGGGGGTAAGAGATCAGCCGAAGGACTTGTATGCATGCATATTAGCATGACCAATGGGCGGAGATGCTGGAGCGGTGGGGGCTTGCCCTCGGGGGTGGGAGTGGCAGGAGGGGTTAATTGGGGGGAAAAGGAGACATGTAATACTATAACAATAAAAAATTATACGTAGTTAATTTTATGCCTGCATGTATTTAACCATCCGTAGTAATTATAATATCTCTTTGTGTGTTTTTTTATTTCTTGGGGCAAATGGGTTAGGTTGGACCTGGATGCATCATTATAAAATGTGCTCATATACACTGAACTTTTCTAAATCTAGGTCAATTGGGTAAGAAGTCTCTTCTGATAAACGCAGGTTGACAATTAGATTCACAGGCCACTTCAGTGTTAAAGGATATTTCTTCCTGCATCCCAGGTCATAAAGCAGTGAAAATAATACATCAATGTTAAGAAACAGAAATCGCATTCACAATATTAGCAAAGCTTCATAGTGCATGATTTTACACTTTAATATGCTGTGTCCCTTTCTTCCATGTTAGTGTTTTAAATAGCATAATTTCTTTTTCACGTAGTTTTAAGTTCATCTTTTATTTTCTCCTCACCCATGCTAGAGTAGCTTTCTACAGTGCTAGGAGAAATTCCTAAAAAATAAAAACCATAAAGTCAAATGATATTTTTAGAAAAGCGTAAAAGATTTCAGATCCTCCAGCCAAAATGTTATCTTATGTTCTTTCCAGACTCCATCTGTGTACCAGGCTTTGATCCAGGCCTCAACATGATGACTGGGATCACCCCCATTAACCCAATGATCCCAGGCCTCGGACTGGTACCACCACCGCCACCAACAGAAGTGACTGTCATCAAAGAAATAATCCACTGCAAAAGCTGCACTCTTTTCCCTCAAAATCCCAGTAAGTGATGTCTGTGAGAAATGTGTGCTTATCGATTTAAATTACTTTCTTTTGTTTTTATCATAACATTGCATTCATTTTCAGATGTGACTCAGAATTCTCCCACATAGATGGCCAGAGTGGGCATCCATTCCACAGAAGTCCTTTGTCTCTAGATTACAATGCATGTGGGGGGATAATGTCCGTATGTCTGTCCATGAGCTGACTCAACACCGTCAAGGCAGTACCTGTGATTTGGAACTATATAACCAGCATTAAGAATCTTTTTGCATGCAATGAGGCCTGACTTTTGCTGCAGATCATAGTGTGAAATATGTGAGCACTTCCATCCATCTTCACAGTTGCAGGAGAAAAACTCTGAAATGTTTTTTGCTAGATGGAAAATTGAATTAATTTAGCGGTTAGCAATTTTGGTGGGGAGCCTGCATTTCAGACTTCCTGGGCCAAATTGCATTTGCTTGAAGGAAACATACATTTGATGAAATAAGTGGGTCAGGATTTTTTTTTTTTTTAATTTAGCCTCAGATACTAAGTTTATGGGCTTAAATAGCTAGGGTTCTTTTTTATTCATGTTAATCAGTGTTGCCTTTTTTAAGTGGACTTTTCAGGAGATTGCTTTAGTAATCTACATATAAACTAGGTAAAATGTTGTGACATTGTACATTTTATCTTTTTATAGAGCCTTCCCCAAATTTAATAGTTTGCTCATTTCAATGTGAATAATACTAAATTAAAAAAAAGTTTTTTTCAGGCCCGGGGTTTCCCAGCCAAGTAGGTACCGCGCGAGCTTTCAGGGTCGGCTCTCTGTGTTCTGCCTTGCTGCTTCCTTATCCTGCAACAAGACAAAGCAGATAACGAACCGAGGCTTTTCATCATGTTGTCATTTCATCATGCTTTGTACCTTGCAAAGGATTTCTCCTCGTTTTCTGGGTTTCCATATTATGAAGGAGAAATGAAATTATGCTAACGTTTGCTTTATCTTTGTTCACGGACAAGCCTAGCTACTCTGTCTTAGACATGAACAAAAAAAAAAAAAGAAAATAAAGTTGGGAGGAGGAGGGGAGAGGAACCGAAAAACAAGACAGCCCGTGATCAGTGTAACTCGGCGTCAGAACTTATCATTACCCAGAGTGGAGACAGTTACTCTGCGAGTTTTACTTTTGCCAGGTGAACTTGGAAAAAGGAGCGCAAGGACATCAAAGGCTAAACCCTGTGCTTCCTGTGCTTAATTATTAGATCTTCCACCTCCTTCCACGAGAGAACGACCTCCTGGCTGTAAGACTGTGTTTGTCGGGGGATTGCCAGAAAATGCCACTGAGGAAATTATTCAAGAAGTCTTTGAACAGTGTGGTGATATCACAGCGATTCGGAAAAGCAAGAAGAACTTTTGCCACATTCGCTTTGCAGAGGAATTCATGGTTGATAAAGCCATTTACCTTTCTGGTACTTTGCATTCCATAAGGGGTTTTCTGGGCATTTTGTTATGTTTTATATATTAATGTGAGTTTTTCCCTCTTGCCTTCACACACAGTAAAAATTCTTACAGTTTGGGGCTAGAAAAGGAGGGATCCTACCTTTTCCCTAGGCTGCCAGAAGCTCCACGTCATGTCTGTGAGTGCACCTCGCTGTAGGAATGGCTTCCCACATCCAGTCTGTAGGAATTCCATCAAGCTTCTAATTAATGATCTCAAGAGCTTATTAGATGAAAAGCAATATTATGAATACTAAGGACCATTATGATTATTGGATGTAATTCTCTGGGAGATTAAAGTACTCTCTTAGCATAATTTCCGTTTTTCAGAAGTGATTCACTTTCCAGACACAAGGGGACTAAATCAAGATCAGTTCTTTGCAGAAAGCAGTCTGTGAGAGCCAGGGGAAGACCCAGTATCACTGCCCAACTGCGTGTACAGTTTTCTTGGTTAAGCCAACCTCATGATCCCTGCTTCTTTGGTGCCACTTCACATGGGAGATTTTTCCAGGTGTTGTAATTAGACCTAATACTGCCTTTCACTCTGTGGGTGTCAGAGCAAGTGTATGGAGTCTCTCTGCAAAGCCTTTGCCCAATCTAAGAAGTGGAGGGCTGGAAGGGTTGAGAAGGATGTATTTTAGATTCAACTCATTGCAATTTCCTCACACTCTCCATCTGCATGTTTTAGCAAGTCACTCTGGGCAACCACCTCCCTATTCCCGAGGCAAAGCCAATGGAGGAAGGTGAAAAAAAGGATGGGGGGTGGGCGGGAAGCACATCTGAACATTACTGCCAGGTTTACTTGATTTCTGCAATCGGCCATGAAATTCTCTTGCAAACTCCAGAAACTTTGGGGTTAATTCAGTAAGGCAGAAACTTTCCTGAGCAAGACAGGGATATGGAGAACTTTAAACTCCTTATTCCCATAAAATCTTACAAAGTGGAAAAAAAAAAATCTGACAGCTTTCCAAAATGGAGATGGAAGACGAAACATGGGATAAAATATTTTACAGCTATGTTTTACTTTTCACATGTTCCTGAGCTGCAGCCTCAGAGCGATCCATTAGACCAGGCATCCTCAAACTACGGCCCGCGGGCCACATGCGGGTGTTTTTGCCGCCGCTGCCTGTCCTGCTTAAAATAAGATATGTGCAGTGTGCATAGGAATTTGTTCATAGTTTTTTTTTTTAAACTATAGTCCGGCCCTCCAATGGTCTGAGGGACAGTGAACTGGCCTCCTGTTTAAAAAGTTTGAGGACCCCTGCATTAGACAATTGGGGACTGGGCTTCACATGCCTTGGGCAAGATAACCTCCCTCTGAGACTCCTTTGCCTCATCTGCAGAATTGAGATAGTGACAATACTACCTCATGGGGCTGTTATGGGAAATAAATCAAGATAATGGATTTTTAGTGCTTAGCAAGGCATCTGCAACATAGGAACCATTCAGTACGTAAATGGTTATTTTTAACACAACCATTCTGATGATAAAGACAAACTGATTTGCTTCTAACCCCAGCACTACCAATAAAACTATTACTTTATCCCACCCGATTAGATGAGAGGGTTAGAGTAGGTGAAAAGTACTTTAACACCAATAGAGCACAATGTTTAGACCCAATCAGAAACCCCAAGACATTGCCAAAGATGAACACGCCCAGGGTAGGCACGTGAAGGTACTTCTTTATTTATGCCTCGACGTTATGATTTGCCAGCTTGGACTCCGGTCCTGCTTCTCAGCAGGGCCCTGCCTTGCTCTTTGGTCTGCCCCTTTGAGGCAGGAGAAACCCCCAGCAAAGGCCTTACCCCCAGCACCCCTGCCCTGATGCAGGGGCATCTCCCAGCGCGGCCTCAGCTGCCCCGTGGAGGCTGCAGCACCAGTCCCAGGAAGATCTGAAAGGCTGATTAATGCGAGGAACAGGAAGGAGGGAGGGCTGCTCCTCCTGCGTGTGAGCTTCTGCAAGCCTGAGCCCAGATGGAAGGCTCGTCTAATTTTAGGACCGGGTTCACATCTGAAGGCCAAGCTAATTTTAGAAACAGCCTCATCAGATCTCTTTTAAGGCCTTAATGATGATGTTTTGGTGAAAGAGAGGGTGCTTTTGGAAACCAGAAATGTCTGAAAAGCAATGCTCTGGACATGAGCAAGGGAAAGTTGCTTAGCCAGTTGGGACACTAGCCAGTCTCAAGCTGCCCTGCCTGCTCAGCTGTTATATATATATCACTGTGGCCTGCAGATGTGTTAAATTTCCATGGCCCACACCCAAGATACACTGTGCTTTAGAATTAATTCTGCTCGTCTGTGATCAGATGTTTGCGTTTTTGGTAGGTATTGTTGTTATGTCTTTCCATTTTTAGATAACACAGTTGAAACTGAGGCACAAGAAGGGCATAATGGGATCAGATGTGAGATCTTGTTTCATATTTGTAACTTTTCAAATGTGTGAAGGGGCCTGCTGGGGAGAAGTCAGCCTTTTCAGGGATTTTCAGCTGAGTTTCAATCCAAAATACTGCGATAATCCATTGAAATCTGCCACAAGATCTTGAATATCAGCCCAGTGTGGCCTAGCATTTCACAGTGGTGTCTTATTTGCAAAGCCCCTATCCGGCAAAAGTGCTGCTTTTGTTCTCTCCTCTGGCAGGCCCTGACAGCCCTCATCCTGCTGGGACCTGAATTGATGTTTTTTTAATTCTGAGTACCCCAACTGAAGAGCAACCTCAAAGCCAAGTCTTCTTCATTTGAAGTTTGGCTGTCTGGCTTCAGTTCTGTTTCTGTTGATTTCTCAGATCAAATTTCTGCTCACAGTCTTTGTAAGTTGGGCAGCTCACGGTATATCCCCCAAAGATTTGCAGACCCATTATTTGGTCTAGCTCTGGGCTCTCCTGTTGGCTCCTGTGGCCTTCAAAGATTGTGCGGACAATTCGTGCCGTGCTGCATGCCAGATGAGCTGCTGCAGGGCTGTAAGGAAGACAGCGGCAAGGCCCCTTGATTGAAGGTAAAATATTCTCCTGTGTGCCCCAGAGGATAAGTGGAAATAAGACGGCATTGCAAAATTGCCTTGGTAATTGTGGCTTTTGCAGCTGCTGAGAGAGAACTGAGCAGCAGCATTTTCCAGGAGAATGAAGTGCTAGCCTGTGAGGGAGGTGTTGTGGCATTTACTTTGTAGATCTCTTTAAATATCATAGGCACTCTTTACTCCTACTCCACCTCTTTCTAAAAAGAATTTAAGAGAGTTTATGCAATAGAGTTACAGTAAGTTGAAAATATGAAATCAGGGCCATAAAAAAGGTAAGAGGGAGGGGGAAAAGCTACATGTCAGATTTGGTTTTGAGCTTCCTGGAAGCCAGAGGGAGGAAGGAGTTAGTTAGTTAGCCCAGGTTCTGGAGATCACCCTCTTGGTAACATCGGCCTGCAAATGAGCAGAAGACCCTCTAAGACACCTCAGAGCAGTGTGCTTATCCCCTAAGGATCTTGCCTTGGCAGTGCTTCTGGTTACAGGGGAGAAGGAGAGCCGCCTCCCACTTCCAATGGGAAGGGTGTCCTCCGTTAGGACAAGGAAATAATAGCACTCGCTTAGCGCACCTTCATCAGGGGCCTGGACCAAAAACCGTGGTGCTGCGTTGCGTCTTTGCTATGTGACCAGACTTTCCATTGGTTTCAGGTTACCGGATGCGATTAGGGTCTAGCACAGACAAAAAGGATTCTGGCCGCCTTCACGTGGACTTTGCCCAGGCCAGGGATGACTTCTACGAGTGGGAATGCAAGCAGAGGATGCGCGCCCGCGAGGAGCGGCACCGGCGCAAGCTAGAGGAGGACCGTCTGCGGCCGCCCTCCCCGCCGGCCATCATGCACTACTCGGAGCACGAGGCCACTCTGCTGGCCGAAAAGCTGAAAGGTAGGAGGCCATTGCCCAGTGAGAGAGAAAAGGTGTGGCCCCTCAACACCGAAGCCCTGTGTGTTTTTCTGCTCCTTCAAAAGCTGATTCCCTATAACAGGAGCGGGGGAGTGGGAGTCACTGGGAAGAAGGACTCTGCTGAGCTTGGTCCTGCTGTTGGGACAGAGCCCTGCTCTTTTCCAGCGCTGTCACCACTGTGGTCTGGGAATGTGTGTGCGCTGCCACTCAACAATTGCCTGGAAAGGGGCCGAAGAGCCAGGAGCACTGGCCCCAAAGCTGACTACTGCACTCTGACTTGTGCTGCATGAGCTAGGCTGGCGTCTACTCCTCAGGCAGGTGGTGCTGGTGTTCCTCCTGCTCAGTAGAGTTTGCACTTACTCCACACACCTCACAAAGCCTTCCTTAACCATAGCACTCTGCACTGGGGCAGAAGAAGAATGTGGAATAGGATTCCTGGCTTCAGAGATGGAGTTGAAGGGGCACTGCTGACACTTAGCAGATAATCAGGACTAGAAGTGCGCATGCATGTTTCATTTCTTCAGATGCTTTCTGTGTTCCTCTCCAGTGTTTGATGCTATGAGAGAGAAACATGTGGAAGCTTTATTACCCACCCTCGTGAACTACAAATGAATGGGGAGGGGCCAGGTCTTGAAATTAGGATTGGGTGTGTATGTGAATGTTTTGCCGTTACTAATCAAAGTTGTGTGACATGAGCAACATCTGAGTGTTTTTACAGTCTGTCCTCAGGTTGTTGGGAGTGTTAGGTTTTAATGAGAGTTACGCAGGTGACAGTCGAGGGCCACACAGAGGTGTCTACAAGGAAACAATTAACAGTAATGCAAAGTCAGTGACAGGATTCTTCAAGGAATGAGCAACGTGCTTTGAGAGCTGAGGAATGAGTGCAAACACTGCTGATGAAGGTGTCACGGAAGTCTTCAGAGAGGAGCCCGAATTTGAACTTGGCAGGATACACAAGATTTTTTTTTTCCTCACAAAAAGAATGGGCATAAACACATTATTAGTCAGAGACTGGAGCCCTGGGAATAAAGATAGAAGGAAGCAGAGAGAGTTTGACACCCAAGGAGAAAGGCATGTGGTCTGCTCTGGCAAAGGTGAGGCCTGCGTGAAAGTCATAGAGGCAGGTGAAGCTGGAAAAGCAGCTGAGCCGTACGGTGTGGCCTGAAGGCGGCTGCTGGGTTTGGGGTTTACTCCACCTGCAGTGGAAAAGCCACTGAAGCTTTCTCGTGAGGGGAGAGATGCAATTGGTCCTTAGAGTGTTTGAGAGCATAGCCAGTGTATTAAATGCCAATGTGTAGAGTGGATTGGATGTTTTCATTAAAGGAAGTGTGTGAACAACTGCCCAAATCCTATTTTAGAAAGATAGGAAGGACAGTTTTCCTATGCTTGAAAAAAAGAATAAAAAAAAAACACACAAACTTTTGCTTCAAGCGCTCATCCCCTGTTCCGGGCTTGGGAACCCTAGCAATCTGCAGCTGCACTGAAGTGCCCCGTTGTGACACAGAGGCCATGACTGTCCCTCTGATGAAAAGCCTATAAAGTGTAAATACATCTTCTCACTTTTCCATTGAGACTCGAAGCCACATCGAGTGGCCTGAAAGAGAGAGAGCAACATCCTCAACCAGGAATGTTGAGCTGGGAACTAATACTCATTTCTTTCAGATTCGGTGCATTCTGTATTTATCAGCTTCTGCTGTGTCCACTCCTAGGAGTGACAAAAACTATCACTTTGATTCTGTGACTTCATGAAGGAATTTCAGGAAGTTTGGTATCTACATTATGTTATTTTTTTAAGGCACAACACAGAGTATCTACGCATACCAGAGGGGTACTACATGGCCCTTCCTGTTAGGACAGCAGGATAGCAGATTGCAGATTGGGATGTCAGTTTGGTAAAGTAATTGGCAAGCCTTGCCATTAAAAAAAAAGTGTATATGTGTGTGTGTGTGTGTGTGTGTGTATTGCAGAATTTAGAAGCTGCACCTTTAAAAAGTACCATGTGATCCCTTGAAAGAGAACAGATTGGAAATTTTAATAGATGGCAGTTACAGTAGAATGAACTAGCTGGGGATACGTCTTAGGCAACAGTCAGGTAATATCAAGCTTGATGATTTCAACCCAAGCACAGAGTTTGGAATATAAACAGCATTTAATTGCTTAGGAAATTGGCTGCCTCAAAGATGAAATTCACTCATGCTCCTTATAATGCTGCAAAGCCAGACAGGAGGAGCCGAGGAAACTGTTTCCCTGAGGATGATTTCATTGATATGGGGATATAAAATGCAGTCAAGTCCAAGGTAAAGAAGCCTCGGTCAGAAAGAAGTGGAAAAGCAATCTGAACATACCTACTTGGATTTTTCTTTTTGCCCTAGAGAAATGTTGCTATCTTGTGTTTAGTACAAACATTTTCCCCATTTTTACATCGTACTTGTTCATTCTTACAATTTTCTTTTTGAAAATCAGTTTTATCCAACAAAATCTGTACAGGACAAGGCTTCATTACAACCAAGACATTTTCTAACCTCTCAGTGCTAAAATTGTGCACATAATATATGCTCAGTAAGCTATTTGCTTTCTTTGTTTCTTAGCTATCTGGATCTATAAGCATGTTGCATTTCTGGCGATCAGTGCTACCAGGCATAACCCACAGCCGAAAGTTAGGGAAGAGATGTGCACTTGGCCGTTATTCCAATCATTCCACAAGTATTTGTCAAGCTATTTACCATATGCCTGACTCTGTGCTGAGCACGTCTAAAGAAAACAGATACAAGCCTCTACCTCACTTAGTTCAAGTTTTTTGAGTGACAAAGGCAATTTACAAAGCACTCTGTACTCCCACTGTTGCAAGTGGCAAGTGCAGGGTGCTGTCCCAGGAGAGAGAGGCACCCTACCTGGCCAGTTCAAGGTGAGACAGGGGAATCTTCTGGGATGAGTAAATCTGCACTCAGCGGCCACAGGGCCTTCTGAAGTCAGAAGAAACAATGAGGTGTAACTGTGTAGTACCTAAGGCATGAAGCTCCAGTGTCTGTTACCTTAGTACAAATTCTAAACAAGAAAATTAGCAGGCGTCCTGCTGATTAAATAGACACTGTTCTGAGACAATTCAACTTAATGAAGACTGACTGCAAAGTGCTCACAGACCAAAGTTTATAGCAGGCCTTTGAGAAAGTGAGAAGGAGCTCAATAACACCATAATTACACTTTATTGGAAACAGTAGCACCAGGCAGACAAGATAATGAATTTCAGTGTCTAACACAGACCATCCACCCCTGGAGGAGCCCTGTGTTTGGACTGTGGAAGGAAGACATTGATCAGACAGTGAGGGGAGATTATATCCTAATTCACTGAGGATCTCTCCTAGCAAGAGCACTGAAAATATTTCGTGTGTTTTCCCTGCTTTGGAAAGCTTCACAAAATCTTTATGTGATGAAATGGAGAGTTATTTTGTGCATCAGGTGAAGTTTTGACAAAACTTGGCAAGCAGTGCCCTTGGGATTTCCTGATGTGTCATCAGAAATTTGGACTTCTTGGGGTCAATACCCATAATTATTGCATATGGAGTGGCCCAGTGTCTGCCCACCAGGGGGAGAAAGGGTGAACGTGGTGCCAGCATTGTCCTGAGATGGCTGTCACTATTTATGATTCTAAGAATGTAAAAATCGATAATACTATTAGGCAAGTGGAAGTTCCATTAGCTAAAAGCCAGACTTCCTTCTGAGGGCACAGGAGCTTGTTTGCGAATCACTTCTTCAGACATTACTCACCTTCATAAAAGGAAGATATGCCATTTCATTTAGAAACATTTTGCTTGACTCCAAAGCAGAAATAATCAATGTATTTTCATACTCCTTCTCTTAGTTTTCACATTTTTACAGGTACTACTTAATTAGGGAAAGTGTGTGTGTGGGGGGGGGGGGGATAGTGAGGAATACTATGTGTATAATAAGCCTTTTATGTTATTCATGATTTGGAGGACAGTTAAGGTACCACCCCTTTTGATGGTTAATTGAGCAGCCAGAAAATGGAGGCTTGTGTAGGGATGCCCAATGTGTGGGGAAGCAGTGAAATTTTACAGACATGGTAGTAGCAGTTGTAGCCATCTGGGAATTCCCATTCTCCTTGCATCGATGTGTGACTATACACTGTGAACTATTGCTTCCAGCTTTTACAGAAGCCAGAAATCAATGACAGCATTATAGACACACCATTGTATGTGTGTACACATGTGTACACATGTCTGTGTGTCCCATGTCTTTGAAAACAAAAGTGCTATAGAATGTCTTCTCTTTTTTTCTCTCATTTTCAATACATTGTATTCAAACTTGGATCTCCCCTCCTGTTGCTCCTCTATAGACCCAGCCATAAACAAGGGTACTACAGCCACCAGTGTTTTCATATTCATTGTTCATGGCCTGACTTTTATCCCATGTGCTGTTCTGAAATTTAGGGCCAGATCAGCCTCTGCACACAAATGGAGAGAAAATAGCTACTTACCAGTTTGATTCCTTTCCCCTTTGTTAACTGGACATCAGTTTGATTAAAAGTTCACCAAGTGCCCACCGGCTGAGTCCTGGGCTCTGTGCTGCAGCCTGAGCCCTGCCCCTGTGGAGTTTGCAGTTCTATTGGCGCTAAAGTACATGATGACAGTGAAATCATGACAGCCTTTCAAGTATTAAATGACCACGTGCCAGTGATTCTACTTAACTCTTTAAATAATGAGGGAATCGGTAAGAAGTTAAAACTGGTTCAAAAAAGAATTTGCTTTCTGAATATTTTTTTTTCTACTGGTCAAAAGTCGTTTGCATTATTATAGAGAAGAATTATTTGCATTGGTATTAGTTTCCCACAATTTACTTTCTATTCCCTACCACATTTTAACATAGCCTAGTCTAAAACAGTTGAGGTTCACACCTGTGTAGAATCAGATCACCCAGGGGCACTGGGGAGGGGCCTCTGGTCTGTGCCCAGCATTCCACTGAAAGGACCTACAGTAACCTCTAGGCCCGTTCCCAAGTCTTTAACTTTTTTCCACATGTCTTCTTCCAGGATAGAGATGACAGAATAGCAGCTATTCTTTAAATGGGGTAGGGAGTTTGGGGACAAGAATTCTCAAAGTTCCTAAGAATCACATCAGATCTTTTTAATATTCTCTAATATCCCAGCTGCAACTTTCCATTTCAGGTTTTCATGATGTCTGAACTTAGATGGGCTCCCAACCAGTTCCCTGGCTTCACTGAGCAATCAATCTCTTCCAGTGCTTCTCAAACTTTAATGTGCATATGAATTACCTGGAAGAAAGAAAATGCAGCTTCTGAATGAGAAGGTCCAAGAGGGAGTCGGCATTTGCAAACAAGCTCCGAAAGGAGGCTCATGCTCTAGGTTTTTGAATAGCAAAGATTTATTCACTTGCGATTTTTTAACACCTACCTGGTGCAACATTCTCAATAAACATGGAAGAGAGGGAAAGGGAGGGAGGTTCGCAATTGGAAGTAACCAGGAATGAAATGAGATGGGTATGGATTCAGGAAGTGACACTGAAATATGATAGATAATCATTATATTATTTTGTCCACACAAAACTAAAAATGGTTATTGCCTTCTCAGAATTAAAAATGCTTTTAAAAAGATTTTTGAGCCATTTGATAAGCTGGTTAATGCCTGGCTGTAGAGGCTGTGTTTTTGTGTGATAATCTGACATTGCCCTTAACTTTTATTGCCAATGGTAATGACCTCAGAGGCCTGAAGGGTAAAAGAATCAGTCAGCTTTAAGTGCCATTTGCCTCTGATAAGCAATGTGGAAATAGTCTTTTTATCATCAAATTAGAATGTTTTCTTGACAACTGATGTTTCCCAGCTTTGAATTTGGAGCTTTCTAATGTTAATCACTGCAAATCTATTAGAAATAGAGTGTAATGAGATAACAGGGTGGAGCAACAGTAGGTTTACAGTTGTGAGTATATGAAACACAGAGTTTATTCTTGCATTAATTATTATACAAACCACTGTACATACAAACAATTGTAAACCTACTGTTGCCCTGCCTTATAGATAGATTTCAAAGGGAAAAACTCAAAGTAACCAGCAGACTGCATATTTTTCCTGGAAGTTTTATTCTGATATTAGCCTCTAAATGTGGAGACAGATCCATAAACCAACAATTGTTGTACAAAATGGCTAATACTGCCCTAACCGGTTTGGCTTGATGTATAGAGCTTCGGCCTGTGGACTGAAGGGTCCCAGGTTCGATTCCTTGGGTGCGGGCACATCCCAGTGGGGGGTATGCAGGAGACAGCTGATCAATATTTCTCTCTCATCCTCTCATGGATGTTTTTAACTCTCTAACCCTATCTCTCTCTCTTCCTCTCTGTAAAAAATCAATAAAATATATATTTTTTAAGAAAAATGGCTAATACTTTAATAGCAGGATTGTAGAGAACTGTGGAAATACAGCAAAGGGGCACCTAATTCATCTTAGGGTTATAGAAAAGCTTCTTTTATAAAAGGCACTTAGGCTGAATCTGGAGCAAAGACTAACAGCCAGGTGGACCAGAGTGTGAGGGCCTAGGACCAGTGCAGAGCATGTGCAAAGCAGGGAGGCATGCGAGGCGTCAAACGAAGACGAGTGTGACAAAGAGACGGTGGGATGGATTGAAGGGGAAAATGCAAATTAAGGAATAAAACATATGAGGTAAACCCAGGTGTGACATTGTAAGGACCCTGGTTACAAAACGGTCAATTTTTTACAAGAAAATTCTCCATAGTCACTTCATAACCAATATTCCGAATTCTTACTGTGGAAAAAGCACATCTGCACCCATGTTCAGAGGTGTGCCTAAACATGCTCATAGGAAGAACTTGGAGTTCTTATAAGCGTGTCTAATGTGATCTTTATGAACACTGTTCATTTCTTTTCACATGAATAGTTTTAATAATTCTGCAATCTAAATCCTGTTTAGTTTATATTGTTTTCTGTTTTTCAGTGATCTTTCAGTGAATGCAAATGATTAATTTAGATATTGAAAATAGATAGATATTGAAAACAGTTAAATATTGAAAACTTCCAGTACTCCTCAGAATGGTAGCCATTCAGAGAGTTACTGGCCTGGTTTTGATTAATACAAAAATCACTTCTTACATGGCAACAGATATTGGCTAGAGTTAGCAATAGTGCCTTACCTAATGTTTTCTACATTGACTTGGAATGTCAGTATATCAGTCATACATCAGCCTGCCAGTTTCAGAAAGTTCAGAAATGAGGATGAATTTGGGAGTTTTAAAATCTACTTCTTTCAAGCTAATGGAATTCTACCTAGTATTATTTGTTAAAATGTTAGAAAGGCTCTTTTCTTACTTACTTTTTAAATTGCATTATTTGCACTTGCACAATCCTAAGCATGTTTTTTCTCTTTCTAAGAACTGTCAGCTAACAATAATCAGCTTGTGACCTTACGCT
This sequence comes from Murina feae, assembly GCA_004026665.1. Classification (NCBI taxonomy): domain Eukaryota; kingdom Metazoa; phylum Chordata; class Mammalia; order Chiroptera; family Vespertilionidae; genus Murina; species Murina feae. The sequence goes on from PVJC01008428.1 coordinate 29,819, forward strand.
CTAGGGCTAGGGGTGACAAACAATAAAATTTGGTTTTCAGACAGTTCAAGCAAACATATATTTTCTTCCTAACAGTAAATTAGGATATCTGTGAGCTGAGTGACCACAAGCAAGAGAGGAAAACTACCAGTTTGCGAGGGAAGGAAAGGCAGAACAGTGTTGCTCCTTCTAATAATGGGTTGAGTGTTTGTGTTTGCTTCATGTTGTGTAGAAATGAAAGCCACAGGCAAGGGGAAAAACGGTATAAGAGGCCTGTGCCTTCTTTTTGTTGTAGTTATTTTTTGAGACAAAAAAAATATTTCTTATAAGCATCAGTTTTATTTCTGCTGTCTTTTTGGTGGTCCATTCTCCTAACATATATTGGCAGGGAGAGAGGTAGAGAGTGTGAGGGAGGCGAAATTTATTCTGGCTGTAGCAGTTGCAGCGGGTCTCTCACAAACATAAGGCTAAATTATGGGCCTCTCCGTGGCCTGAATGTAATGTTAAGTTGTATGATGGATCTTATCTTGTTCAAGCCGCTCAGGTTCACAAAATGAGATAAGACATCACTGCAGCTGAAGTTCACGGAGGGTTGAACTTAGACAGAAATTCCAGAGTTAACAAAATTGTGTGAGCCAGCTATGATACTGAACAAGTGTGCTCTGTGCCTGTGGGTTGAGATTTTCAAGAAAATGTGAGTCTTTCCCTTGCAGGGTGCCCTGTGGGCGTTCCCCAAGCCAGTTATCTCCTCTGGCAAAAGTGCCTCGGCAGCCAGGGCAGCTGTGCACAGATGCAAAGCTTTGGTCCCTCTGGTCAGCTCAGGCTGCCTCTGCACAGAGGGGAGGCCTGAGTGGCTGGTCAGTAGTGCCTGGTTGTAGCTGATTCTGTCCTGGAAAAGGCCGAGCACACGCCACAAGCACTGCTTAGGCTGATCCACGCTCATGCAGTTGTGTACCTCCTGGCCCAGCCACAGCCACAGCAATGAAGCTGTACCTTGTCCGGGGGGGGAGGGGGGGGGAGCCCTCTGTGAAAATACAATACAGTATTTCTACAGGACTCTGCAAAATTCACAAAGCACTCCACAAATGCAGGTTTTATTCGATGGGTAAAATTATAACAATGGTTAACTCCAAAACATCTGTGAAATAAAGAAATAATATAAAATCTTTCCATGTAATAGAGGAATATGCAAATTAGCCAGGATGCTGTAACATCATGACCAAAAAACAGCAGGGACCTGAGGCTGCATGCTGCCTGGCCAGGGCAAGGGACCTCAGCCTGCGCCCCCAGCCCCAGTACTGTGCCAGGGGACCTCAGACTGTGCCCCCTGCCTAGTGGGGCTTGACCGGGGACCTCAGGCATGGCCCTTGCCCTGGTGCTGGGCCAGGTGACCTCAGGCCATGCCACCCACCCTGGTGCCAAGCTGGGGGACCTGAGACACCCCCCTCCAGCACTGGGTTGGGGGACTGGAGGCTGTGTCCCCCACTTGGATGGGCTTGACAGGGGTGTGGCCGGCCAGGTCCGGGTCTCAGCCAATGGGCATGGGGCTGGCCAGGTCTGGGTCTTCTGTGTTTTCAAAGCATGTGGGCAGGGATTTGACTCTGGGTCCTGCGGTGCACCCCAGACTCTGACAGGAGGGAGATTTTCTATACATTTTACTAATTTTCTTTCATCTATGATACTTGTATTATAGAGAAAGGGAAAATAGCAATATTAAAATATTTCTTGTAATTAATTCTCTTTTAATGAATTTCATGCACCAGGCCACTAGTAATAAAATAAAATTTTCTTACCAAATATGAATCACTCTCTATCCATTCCTCTGGAGTGTATATATGTTTACTAAAGGTCAGGTGCATGAATTCATGCATGGGTGAGGTCCCTCAGGGTTGTCTGTGGGTCCTGCATCTGGGGCCCATCCCGAAGGGGGCCAGGACTTGATCATCCCTCCAGGCAGGAGGTGGGATGCCCTTGCCAGCCCAGGATCCGGATCTGTCCTGCTGACATTTGTGCTGGTTGTCAGGAGCCTCCTGGCAGCTGCTTTTACACAATTTTTTTCCTTATGGAGCATCCAGGGAGGGGAAGCAGCCAAGGTGTCCAAGGCCGACTTCCAGGAGGCCAGCGGTGCTGTTAGGATCGTACCAATGGCACTGGTCCATCAGTAACTGGCCTGTTCTCTGGAGATTGGACCTGCAGGTCTACTGAGGGAGGGAGTGGCTGCTGCCAGACTGATGGACCTCCGGAACGGGTTGGTCAGCTGAGCAGCGCTCCTGCTGTGGGAGCATACTGACCACCAGGATGCAGCTCCTGCTTTGAGCATCTACCCCCTGGTGGTCAGTGCGTGTCATGTCAACAGGTCAACTGGTCAACCAGGCTTTTATAAATATAGATGTTTGTAGTGTATATGTATGAGTATATATGTATATATGTATGTGTAAACACTATAACTAATATGTAAACTCTGTATAGTAGTATATATTTCATGCATCTATGCACCCACACACACACACACACACAATGCATGAGGATGTCTTTGATGTTCCTCCAGGGGAGAGCACATAGTAGGCACTCAGTATTTGTCAAATGAGTAAGAATCTGACTCTTCTAATTTTGCTCCTTATTTTTAGAATTTAGACTCTACCCAGTTTATTTCAAAAATGTATAATATTTTTCTTAAATCACATTTCCCAGGGGTAGAAAAATGCCAACAAAAGACTCCACCCTTTAAGTTTACCTGGAAAATGCAAATAAGCTTTCAGCGATAGGATTGATTAATGTTGTAATAACTGACATATAACTTCCAGTTTCAATTTACATAATCACTTTCAAGCATGCTTTTTCTCTGCCTCCAAGCCATACAACACAGGTCTGTTCCAGTAACCAATTCCAAACAGGCAAGTCCATTTGTTTTCTTTGAAATAAACTTTATTACATATTTACCAGTGGAACCTCATTCCCCACTCCTATCCTCCTCCTCCACCACATACACACCTTAAACCAGGTTCAAATAGGTTTTCAGTAGCCTCCCAAGCAAACACTGACTACCCCAGGTCCTCTTTTGTTGAAAACAAGGAAATATTCTATTTTTCGGCCTACTCAAGTATGTTATACTAAACCTGAAATAAAATTAGTTTTGAACTGTAGTAGAACAAAAATTATTCCCTACTACCACCTTGGGAACAATATCTTATATTACAGCCAGTTTTATAGTGCTTTAATCTGTCTTCCTCAGTTTGACACTAACTCAGGTGATTCTATAAGTCAAAAAACTGGTATTACTGTATACTTATTTCTGATCAAAGAATAAAGAAATGAAGTGGAGTCCATATAGGTTACTATCAGGTTTTGAGCCAGACTTTCGAACGAGTAATCAGGGTTCGGAGGAAGAATGAAATTGTGTGTAATCACAAGGAATGCCCAGAACAGGTCTAACACTGAGCTCAGCGAGTTGGTAGATAGGAGAGTGAAAATGTCCCTTTGTTTCTTGTATGTCTGTGATGCCAGGGAGTTAGAAGGGAACAGAAAGCTAAGTGATGATAGAATGACTAGTCTCAGGAAAACCAATGTGTCAAATTCTGAAAATGAGTCCATTAGGATGGGTCAAGCTCTGTCTTTTGAGGAAAACCAATGTGAACTGTCTTTTCTTGCCTTGGCATGATTTGTACTTGGTGGTTTTCTGTTCCCAGATGATAGCAAGTTTTCAGAGGCTATCACAGTGTTACTTTCCTGGATTGAACGAGGGGAAGTGAATCGGCGTTCCGCAAACCAATTCTATTCCATGGTGCAGTCGGCCAACAGCCACGTCCGCCGGCTAATGAATGAAAAGGCCACCCATGAGCAAGAGATGGAGGAAGCCAAAGAGAATTTTAAAAATGCCTTAACCGGAATCCTCACTCAATGTAAGTAAGATTTTGGGGGCCATCTGTCGTGTTGTGATTTTGCCTTTTCTTTTGTATTCGTTTTATTTTTTCATTTGGGGGTAAGTAGTTCAATAATTTCCCATCTTACTCCATATCGAATGGCAAGCCTCATAACCTATTTCATGTCTTGTGGCAACTTGGAGGAACACGGACCTGCCCTGAGAGCTTACTTCTCAAGGTGAGCAACGTTTCTGTAGCCTTTTCTCAGAACACCCAGCCCGGCCACCAGGTGGACCCACCACAGTCCACACCACACCTGTGAGCTGTCCACCCCCACATGTCCTCTTAGTGCTGACAGTAGGAAGAGACCCTGAACACATTGCCCTTGGGCCTTAGGAAGAAGGTGCCATCAGAAAACGCCTCCTCAGGGCCCTTTATTTGAGGTGAACTTTTGACTGTCAACTGGGGCAACTCAGGAGCAGAGATTTTTCTGCAGTATTATTTTTTTTGTCCTTTCTTCATTTGGAAAGCAAATTGCCTTAACTACTTAATGCTGGTGATTTTTCACGTCTGTGTCCTAAATTGATGAAGGAGTGTAAATGGGGCTTTCTCATAGAACAATAGTGAGGGTAATTGCCCAAGGCTCTATTAAAAAAAAGGGCGTATATTTTTATGGGCACTCTGTCTGTGTCTGTAGTTAACATCACAGTGGCATAATGCATCACAGCTGCCGATGTTCCCTTGCTGGGTAAAAGCCCCTGAATGACACGTAACAAGGCCGCGCTCCATTCCACACCAGGTGCAGGATCTCACACTGGAGGGTGACCGTGATTTACATATTCATTCTGGGAATGTGTTATTGTCCATGATGTAATGTGCCAAAATGGCTAGCACCTCTTTCATCAGTGTAAACCCAAGAGATAATATATCTGTTAGAACAAGGAGAGAAAGGGCCAAGAAAAACCAGGATCTCATGTGTAGAAGTGTTTTATATAACTTTGTTGTCAAAAGACCATTTTTGTGGCAGTGTAAAATATTATCTAAGAAACTCCCAAGCATAAACTCTGGTAAGTGGCCAAATATCCAGTGTGAGACCAACCTGGGATGCCTGTCTCTTTACATATTCTGTCTTCTACAGGCCACTATCAGACAAGCTTCCCCACATCCCCCCATGGTGAGGAATGGCCCTTAACCCAGCTGTGAATGCCCAGCTATCCTGAAGTTAGGGTCACAAGGGGGAGGATAAAGAACACTAGTATTGATACCACCTTTCAAAGGAGGGAAGCAAAGAATGGATTCGTGGGTAGAGGAAGGGAAGAGTGAATGAGTAATGGAGAAAAGGGAGAGAAAGAAAAGCCACACAATTATAATAATACCATTCCTGTAAACTAAGGCAAGAAGCCAAATGCCTGAATAATAGATGATCGCTGGCATCCATTCTAAATAAATTCTCATTCCTATGCAGTTTACAGTCTTGCCTGGGCAGCAAGACTGAACTCTTAACTCTAACAATGAAGATCCAGGCAGCCACGTATTAGAAAAGGGGATGAATTTAGTTTTCTTTGGCAATATCTTCTGAAAGAAGCTCCCATTAAAACAAGGTTTCAGTCATGCCTGGAAGAACATGGCATGACTGCCCAACATGACACACATATAAGCTGGCCTAGGCTTGAAACCACTGAGCGCCAAAGAAGTCTAGTGTGTGAAGATCCAACCCTCAGCGTTTCAGTCCTGAGAAAAGTCAAATTGGAAAACAAGGTTGAGATCTGCAGCAATAATGGAGAATGGGCTTCCTGGCAGGGCTGAGCATCTGGCCACAGGCATCTTTCCCCAGAGTCTGCACCTGTAGGTGCAGGTGGAGGACCCAAGGGGAATGAGTGTCTCTCTAGGCCGGCTGCTCCCTGGCTGAGGAGGATGTGAAGGCCTGGAGCAGGGCCAGGAGTCCTGGTGGGAAATCCCACCTCATGGAAACCGCAGGAGTGGAGACGACTCTCATAATTACCTCTAAGGTGCCTCAACTGGAAAATATCAGACATTGACTTATTGATTTTAATCTTCAAACCTGTTCTTCTTCTGTTTTCCATCCCATTTTTATAAATTCTCAACGCAAAATCCTATAATTTTTATACCCATCATCTCCCACCACAAACCCCACATCTGGGCCATCAGGAAGTCCCGATGCTTCCCCCTTCAAATAGGCCCACTTTTCTCCATTTTAACTGCCGCCACTCCAGTGCAAGCTACCCGGCACAATAATAGCCTGGTGTTTCAGTTAGACACTGTGTCAACCTGTGCGGAACGGAAAACCAGACCCAACTTTATCTTACATAAATGGAGTTTTTTCTTGTCACACAGAGTAAAATCCAGATTTTGGTGTTTGTCGGTACCAGTTCAGTGGTTCAAGGCTGTCAAGCCTGAGTTTCTATGATATGATTAGCTTTTCCTAGATGGTTGTCTGAGATGACTGCTACTGCTCCTGCCATTGCACACACACACACATACATATATACACACACATATGTATAGATGAATCTCAAAACTTTAGATCAAGAAAGCAAAACTTGCCCAAAGATCCTCAGCAAACTCATTTCTAACTGCAGAATTATTACATGTGGCCTTGACCACCTTCAAAGCAAATGGGAAATATCCTACTTTGGCTGGACCCTTCGTGCTTCAGAATAAAATTGAGTTCTCACAGTAAAGAGGAAGGGGACAATGGCTAATGGGAACACATATTCCAATTCCTGCCATATATCTAGGTGTGGGCAAAAATATGCCCACCCCTGTAGTTCCTCCCTTTCCACTTTTATCCCACTTCAGGCTAGTTTTTACACATGATCCCATAAAATAAAAGCCTAATACGCAAATCAACCAAATGGCAGAACGACCAGTGGAATGACCAAACAACCAGTTGCTATGATGCGCACTGACCACCAGGGGGCATACACTCACTGCAGGAGCTTCCCCCAGCCCACAGGCCCCAGGCCAGCCAAGGTGGGTGCCAGTGGGGGCCCTCTGATTGCCCTGCTGGTCACCCCACAGATTGGTCCTGATCACCAGCCAGGCCTAGGGACTCTACCTACCCATGCACAGATTTCATGCACCGGGCCTCTAGTCTGATATAATGCATATCATATCTTCCTCACTGAAATCCCTGCTTAGCTTCCCATTTCACTTTAATAATCTCTCTCCCTAACTTAAAAAGCTCTCCATGCCTGCTCTTCCATGTCAGTCTCCCCTGACTCACTCTGAGTCATCCTTCCTGCTGAGCCCTTCAGAGCTACCTCCCACCTTGGAGTCTTTGCACATCTGTTCCTTCTGCCTGATGTGCTCCTCCCCCCATTCTTTTGCATGCTTGATTCCTTCTCCTCCTTTACGTCTGATCCACCCTCTTCTAGTACGTTCACCATCACTGCATCTTATTAGGTCCCCTTGGAGCATCTATCAAAATATGTGATGATTTAGTGATATGTCTGCTTTTGATTATTTTAACAAGCATCACAAAGGAAATCCCATCACATGGGTAATGAGGTTTCAACATGCATGTGTAATCAAGCAAATCATGAGAAGCGCTAGCTAGCTATGTTTTCATTGGAAATTGTTACACTTTTACCAGACACTTGCTAGCAGGCTAGGAGGTATGAAGAGAGTTGGAGTGGAAGAGTCAACAAAAAAATCATTTTTACATATTCCCAGTTGTAACTAACTGTCCAACAACTTTCACATTTCCCATATCCTTATTAGTATTTGGGAGATCACACTTAGCCCTATAACTTGATTCTGGGAAATACTTCAGCAGCCAGTAGATATCAACAGGGACTACAGACATTCTAGCTGATCTTTACAGCCTCAGTGCTGGCTGAGTGGTACACACCCCAACCATGGAGTGCCTGAGCGAGCAGCCCTCCTGTGAGTCCTAGATAGCCAAAGACCCTTCAGGATAACTCGAAGATGGGAGATACCTTAAATGTGAGCCTGAGCTAGAATGAGCATGTGAGATGGAACAGAAAGGTCGCATATCTGACTGAGCAACCTCAGGATGTTTCATTCTCTTCTGTGTGCTGTTATAAAGCTGGTTGCTCCCCAAATGCAAAGGGAAACCAAATCCTAGCATTCCTCATAAAAAATATTGGCAGTAACCTGGTAAACTCTAGACAGATGCTCATTTCATTATCCTTTGAGTTTTCAAATATATATTTGATTTCAGAGAGGAAGGGAGAGGGAGAGAGATAGAAACATCAATGATGAAAGAGAATCATTGATCAGCTGCTTTTGGGCATGTGCCCTTGACTGGAATTGAACCCAGGACCCATCAGTCCACAGGCTGATGCTTTATCCATTGAGTCAAACCAGCTAGGGCAATCATCCTTTGAATTTTAAATATTTCTCATGTCATGTCTGGTGGAGTTGTGTTTATTTGTCTCAACCATATTTTTGCATCCTCCAGCTTGGTTCCATGTGGTAGAGTGACTTTGGTATCCATGCCTAGAGTTGCTTTTAAAACAATAACTGCTTTGTCCATAGTGATTTACATACTGTATTTCCCCAAAGCAGAACCGGTCATACTCCCATTTATCTGCATTGTATTCCTGGCAAACACCATAGGAATCACACTTTGTCTTTCTCATTTAGAATTAGGTTAGGATTTTTAAGCACCAAAATTCAGGAATGGCATCTCAGTTTTCTCCCTGGTGGTGGAAAAGCTCCTGGTTGTTCAAAAGTAGCCCCAAACACTCCATCCACATAAAGGTTCCTCGTGTCAATGCTCTTCTCCATCAGAAAGGGAAATTGTTCCAAAGCGGTTTGGAAGCAGGTATAGTATATTGATGAACTAGCTTATGTCAGCAAGTGTGGCTGGCCTGGTGTCCTGAAGGGACAGCTTACTTAGCAACTCCCAGGAAATGTCATGTACATTGAAAAGCTCCAGGCACGGTAAACAGGTGGGTCCCTATATAGATCTTTGCTTGAAATAGCCAATTAGTTGAGCAGGAAAAAGGTTTTCACTGTTAGCCCATTACGCTGAATTAGATGTCCCATTCTCCTTTCCTTGCTTGTCATATTTGTCCTTGCTTTCCTATTTGAGCAAGTGACATTTTCTCAAAGAGGAAAAAATCAAGAGCCATAAATAATAACATAAATTTAAAAATGTGATTTACTTCATCAAAGCTCAGCAGTTACCTTCTAGCTGTATTGGTGTTGGGTTCTACCAACATTTGTTTTAAGTTCTAACCTTTTTCTATATCACCGGCCTTCACCACATTAAATATAATATTAAATATAATAATCAAACTATTAAATACAATAATCAAACAGGCATTGTTTCCATCTGAGCTTTGGATTAACACATCAAGGAGCAGCAACTGAACCCAACCAGGAGATTGGGGGAGAGTAGCCTTCATTCACTTCTGTTTGGGATCATTTTTTACTTCTGACCATGGATGTGCAGTTATCAAAGATGATAGATGAGGACCTCATCTGTCCTGGAGTGAGGCTACCTCTTTTTTTTTGGGCCAGCTGGGTAGCTCTCATTTGCTAGATGTATAACAAAGAGAAAAAATTCCAGCACATATGAATCATCTTATTCATATGCTATCGTATCCTTATATCATCCTTGTCTCATCAGTTTATGTCATTTCTTAAACTGTCCACCAGCAGAAACTTCCCTACATCTCCCAACTGAGAGATTTTTCAGTTTTGATCTTATTTGCTTTTAAAAAACATATGTTTCTGACCCCAAACTTCATAATGAGATTATTACATACCCTTCGTTACTCATGAAATCCAACAGATCTCCAGTGGAAAGAGTCCCCCTGTTTTTGTGGGTCCCCTTTCTTAAGCAGAATTAAACCCATGATAATTCAAAGTACAACATTGCAAATGAGTTTTAAAATTTCACAAAGACTATAGATTATTAAAATGTTCATAAAACAACACCTAATTCAAATATGGCTTTTAATAAAATTGTTTCTCTTTATTCTACCAATTAATGTATGCTTCCCAGGAACTCCTCATAGGCCTGCCCACTTTCGGTTTTTCAGTTATGAGCAAAGCTCATCATTTCAAAGCTCAGGGAGAAGTTGTTTATAATGTTCAGGAAGCATGTACCACAGCATTCAATTATTAATATGCATGTCAAGATGATCAATTGTGCATGCCTTGTTACAACACACACATCTAACGAAAGCTTGAACACTCCGTGATATTCCCACTTTGGTACTTTGCCAACATGCTTCCTGGAGAAAGAGAGGAAAGAGAAAGAAGCAAAGTGCAAAAAAAAAAAAAAGGCAAATGGGAAAGCAGATGGCAGTGGAAATGGCTTTATTAATATTAATTTAAAAATACATGCCATAAACATAATGAACAGAATGAGAAGTAGAAATTGTGGAATGTCAGAGCTGGAGGAGACCTGAGGCACTCATTTGCTCCATCCCCTTGTTTTACAGAGATAGGACCTGAGACTCAGGGAGCAGACATGCTAGGCCTTAGTTATTTGGAAATTTGTGGGCAGATTAGAATCCAAGACTGTCAGCTCCTTGAACAGTTTGCTTTGTACTACCAGGTATTTTTTCATGAAAAATGATCAGGAGCCTGGGGCAGGGGTGGGGGCAGGGGTGGACTAGAAGGGTCAATGGAGGGGGGGGGAGGGAACATATATAATATTTTCAACAATAAAGATTTTTTAAAAAATCAAGTTGACATTTATCCAAATTAAAAAAAAAATGATAAGAGGAGTATATTCTTCCTATAAATGCATAGTTTCCAGGTGGAGGTGCAGAAGTGTGCTGGCATTACATTGTGATCGATACTATTATCTGATTAGAAAAATGAAGCACTTGCCTAAATTAGAATATGTAGAATATACTTTAGTTGAGAATTTTACAGTAGTAGTATTATAGTACTGTTAATACTATAACTAGAAGCCTAGTGCATGAAATTCGTGCACAAGAGGGGCAGGGGTCTCTCAGCCCAGCCTGCACCTTCTTGCAATTTGGGCCCTCTCCCAATCTGGGACCACTGGCTCCTAATTGCTTTCCTGCCTACCTGCCTGATCACCCCTAACCACTCACCTACCTACCTAATTGCCCCTAACTACTCTGCCTGATCAACCCTAACTGCTCTCCTGCCTGCCTGGTCACCCCTAACTACTTTGCCTGCCTGCCTGATCACCCCTAACTGCTCACCTGCCTGCCTGCCTAATCACCTCTAACCACCTCTGCCTTGGCCCCAGTGGTACAGCTTTGTCCGGAAGGACATCTGGAATGACATCTGGAAGGTTATTCGCTGTCTAGTCTAATTAGCATATTACACTTTTATTATTATAGATCTTAACCTGGAGATTGGGAAGATTAGAGCCGTCATGCAAATTTGTTTCATACATTTATCAGAGGAATTGGCATCAACTTCATCTTAGATCTTGAAAATAGTGAATAGTGGAGGGACTTGATTAGGCATGAAGAGATCCCCGTTCTAATCTCAGCTCCATCATTGATTAGCCAGGTGACTTTAGAAGTCTTTTAAGCTCCTTAGGTCTCCGTTTCATCATCTCTGTAGTGAAAGGGTTTGAGTAAACAGTCCCCTAAGTTTCATCACCACTCTGGAAATTCTACAACCCTCATCCTACCAGTGACTTCAACCCTTTCATATCTCTGAATATCTAAACACAAATATGGACTAGGACCTAGTCATGATGTCAGATGCTCTGAACTGATCACAGACCAGAAGCTCAGCTACTGCTCCACGCATATGTTCCGTTCCTGCATTGCAGTGGAGGTTACATCTGCTGACGGCACTGTGAATTTTAAGCCACATTTCAATGCTGACAGCATGTGGGACATCCCCTGATGCCGCACACTGGCCAGAAGTCTTGTCAAAGAGGCTGCATCAGTCACTGACCATTCTCTCCATCACATCCTCGTCTCTTTGCTTGACTAAAGCCATTAAAGCCTCAGGCGTTTGAATGAATGATGAAATTCGTCCACAGATATTTACTGGGTTCCTATTAAGTGTCAGGCTGTGCACCAAGCATGGCAGTGAGATGTGGGGGCTTCCTGGTCTCCGTGTGCACCGTGACCCCCCTTTGTGGCAGGTTGGTGTCTTGCACCACATTTCTCCTGCCTAAAAAGCTCTTTCTGGGATTGCTTACTTCATAGGAACGTCTCAGCTGAACATTTTATTCCTGCCAGGGGAAATTCGGCTCCTCGGTCCCCACTGTGGAGAAGGAACTTTATGAATTGTTAAAGTGCTTTCCCGTGTCTGTGGTCATCATGGCTGTCGTCCATTCATCCATGGGAAAAACAGCCCTTAACTGCGTTAGCAGCTCGGCAGGTTTTCTATTTCCCCTCAGAATCATCCTGATAGCAATGTCTAAGTGCAGGAAGCATAATGTTTATTAAAAATACTTCTTCACTCTCGGGGAATAGTTGTCCAGAGAAAACAGTTTTTATGAAAACTTCCAAATCAAGGACGAGCGCAGCATTTCCTGTTGCACAGGGTACCAAAGCGGACAGCGGGGGATGCTGGGGGGCTGCCAGGGCTGCATCGAGCCTTTTTGGTGTCTTTCCTTTCACTCTCACTGAAAATATAGAAACTGAGCCAATGAACACCACTATTAACAGTAACGTTTGAACATTCTCTTTCTGATAGCAAAATATGAGAGAGAAACTAAGTCTTACACTCTAGGAAAATAGAGAGTTGTAGAAGGCTAGAGTTCAAGAACCAGCGTAATATGTGCTGAGAGAAGCATACTTATTCAGGAAAGATATAACTTTGGAAGCTAAAGCTGGAAACCCTGAAACCTTGACATGGCCTGCAGAAAAAGACACTGTATTGGGGAAGTGTGTGAGTGAGTGTGAGTGAGTGTGTGTGAGAGAGAGAGAGAGAGAATGTCTGTGTGTGTGTGAGAGAGAGTGTGTGAGTGTGTGTGTGTGTGTGTGTGAGAGAGAGAATGTCTGTTAGTGTATGAGTGTATGAGTGTGTGTGTGAGAGTATCTGAGTGTGTGTGTGCGTGTGAGTGTGTGTGTGAGAGAGTGTGTGTGAGTGAGTGTGTGAGTGTGTGTGTGAGAGAGTGAGTGTGTGTGTGCGTGTGAGTGTGTGTGAGAGAGAGTGTGAGTGTGTGTGTGAGTGTGTATGTGTGTGTGTGAGAGAGAGAATGTGTGTGTGTGAGAGAGTATGTGAGTGTCTGTGTGCGTGTGTGTGTGAGAGAATGTCTGTGAGTGTGTGTCTGAGTATGTGTGTGTGAGAGAGAGGGAGAGAGAATGTGTGTGTGAGAGAGAGTGTGAGTGTCTGTGCGCGTGTGTGTGTGAGAGAATGTCTGTGAGTGTGTGTGAGTTTGTGGGTGTGTGTGCATGTGAGTGAGAGTGTTGTGAGTGAGTGTGTGTACATAAGCTAACACACTCTGACTGCTGGGGAGGCCTAGGAAGGGCTATGAGGAAATAGCCTCTGCACTGCTTTGGAAAGAATCCACACACAGAAAAATGTCACAAAGTGTTTTTAAAGCCAGGATGCTTTCATACTAGATCTGAGGGAAAGTGAGGTGTCGGTCCACTTACTTTAAGGCAGAAATGACATGCTCCTGATTCTTTGTGCAGCTGAAACGGAGTACAGCTCAAACAAACGAAGTCTGTGCCCAGAGAGGAGGATAAGAGGAGCACAGACACACGGGGGACACACCGTCTCTAGCAGGTGGTTGTGATCCTCAAAGCCAGAAATATTCAGCATCTTCCTTTGCAGAGCATTTGCTGACCCTGTTCTGTGGGGTCACAGAGCTGGAAAGGACATTCGTACTTGTCCAGCCCATCCCCAGTGCCTGGGAGCCCGAACGGTGGAGCTTTCTTCAGGTCACACAGCTACTCAGAGGTGGAGTATGATTGACCAACACTGGCGACCTGATTCTCTGCTCTCACAGGCAAGAGTGCGATCCCGCCAGTATTTCCTGGGCCCTACCTCATTAGTCTCCTCTGGTGAGGCTTATTATTCAACAACAGTGATAAAAATATTGCAGAGTGGATTTTAGATTAAAGTGTGTGCTCGGAGTCCTCAGTGCACTTTTGGAGAGGGATATATTCCGGTCTTTGCTCTATCATAACATGGAATGTTTTGGCTTCTTGGTGGGTACAAACTTCCATTTACCTTAAAGTTTTGGCCTCTCCTGCCTCCTTTGGCGTTCTCCACAGCTCCCGTACCGCACTCCCCGCACTGTGACTCAGTCATGTGCAGGCTCCCCCTTCCAGGAATGTGCGTTCCTGTGATGCCTTTTGTAAGCTCATAGGGCATGAAGTGAAGGCACAATTATCATTAATTTTTATAGAAAATTTTTGAGGGTTCCCAGACCCCCAAATTAACCTACCAAATCATACTAAATGCACTGAATCACATCCAGTTTTATGCTAAGTGTAACACTCCTTCGTGTGCTCTCAGGCTTCTCTTATTATATCTTAGGACACGTCTTCTAAGAGACGCACACAGTCCTATCTAATAAAAGAGTAATATGCGAATTAGGCACCACTCTGTGACAAATATGGCCACCCCCATAGCCACAAGATGGCAGCACCCAGTTCGGCTCAGCCCCGCCACTGAAGTGGTCAGTCCTGTTAGCCAGGCAGGTGGCGGGAGAGTTGGGGGGCCCAAGGTTCGGAACAGGCAATCAGAGGGGGCTGGGGTCTCCTGCCCAGGCCAGAGGCCTCAGGCATAAGCAAGGGCGGAGCCGGTGATCAGAAATGGCAGGGGCAGAGCTGGTGATCGGAGGGGTATGAGGGTGCCCTACCCAGGCATAAGGCCCGAGCCAGAAGCCTCAGGCCTGGGCAGGGGCGAGGCCATTGATCGCAGGGGTCTGGGCACCAGTGGAGCCAGCAATGCAGGAGTCTGGGGGTCCCCTGCCTAGACCTACAGCCTTGCCCAGAGGCTGTAGTGCGGTAAGGGCAGAGCCAGTGATGACAGGAGGCAGGATCAGAGCTGATGATTGCAGAGGCCTGGGCTCTGTGAAGCCGGTGATCAGAGGGGCTTGGGGGTCTTCTGCCCAGGCCTGAGGCCTCAGGCAGAGGTTACAGGCCTGGGAAGGGGTAGAGCTGGTGATTGGAGTGAACTACAGAGGAAACACCTTTTCTTACCGCTCATTGGCTAAGCTCCCTGTATTCCACCAGTAATATTCTTAGTATCTTGGGTAATAAGAATCCCTAAAGATGATCTAGGGTTTTTCCACCACATTCCTGGAGAAAAAAATGAAGGTCCACTGTTAGAGGGCTAAGAAATATCATATCCTGCACTAGTTGGTTTGGCTCAGTACATAATGCCTCAGCCTGCTGACTGCAGGGTCTGGGTTCAGTTCTGACCAAGGGCATGTACCTAGGTTGCAGGCTCCTCCCTGGCTGTGGCCCAGGTCAGGAAATATGCAGGAGGCAACCAATCAAAGTGTTCCTCTCATTTTGACGTTTCTCTCTGTTTTTCTCTTCTCTTCCACATTCTGTAAAAATCAATGGAAACATAACCTCAGGTGAGCATAAGAAAGAAAGAAAATTTCATATCCTATGAAAGACACATCTTGAAAATGCCTAAAGAAAGTTGTGATTTTTTCATGGTGAAGGGACTGGAGTCCATGTTGATGAAAACACCTTGGTGGCTGTGGTGACTGGCAGTGGCTGTAGAAGCAGGGTGATGGGGCTGGTGGCTTCCCCTGATTAGCCTGGTTGCCTCCCACAAAGGGAGGCCAGACTGCAGCTTAGGACCACTCCCCAATGGGATCAGGGAGGGACTAAGCCATCAATAGAACACTCCCTGAGGGTTCCCAATATGTGAGAAGAGGAAGGCTGGGCTGAGGGCCCCCCCCCAGTGCACGAATTTTGTGCACCAGGCCCCTAGTAAGCTAAATAAAGCACAGACACTTGGATGCTGTTCAGAACTCTGGGGCTCAATGCTGAGAGGCCGCATGTGGCTGCACAGGGAGGAGCTTGGTGGGCACTGTGGATGCTGGTAGTGTGCGCTGCCTCCAATGTCAGCTGCTGCAAAACAAACGCTGAACATTGTTTTCACTTTTCTTCATAAAAGCAAAAATCCTATTCGGATTTCTTCCAGGTAGCAAAAACAGGTATTGATATTAGGTCTTTCATAAAAGTGAAGTGTCATAAAGCAAACGTTCAAATAGCAGGGAATACTGTACATGGCTGTGTGTTCCCCTGCCCCACCCCCACCCGCAGGACTGCAGGGACCAGCAGTGGTTTGAGATCTTCTTATCCCCAGCCTCTAGTACAGTATCTGGCTCCTTAGGCTTCTCAGTGCACGTAGACTTCGGCCTGCAGTATAAATGCATATACAAATGGTACAAACTTACTGGATCTGTGGTTGCCAGAGGCAGAGGGTGGGGGTGGAGGAAAGGGGTAATGGGGGCCAAGAGGTATAAACTTGCCGTTATAAGATACGTAAGTCCCAGGGATGGACTGTACAGCATGCTGACTGCCGTTAATAACACTGTCTTGCATATTTGAAAGTTGCTAAGAGAGTAGATCTTAAAAGTTCTCATTACAATTAGAAAAATACTGCAACACTGCATAGTATTGGATGGTGACTAGGCTTTTTATTTATTTTTATTTTTTGTTAATCCTTACCCGAGGATATTTTTTCCATTGCTTTTTAGGGAGAGAGTGGAAGGGAGGGAAGGAGGAGGAGATAGAGGAAAAAAAATCCATGTGAAAGGGATACATCAGTTGTTTGCCTCCCACATGCACATGGACCAGAACTAGAGACTGAACCTGCAATCCAGGTATATGCCCTCGATGGGGAATTGAACCCACAACCCCTCAGCGCATTGGCCAACACTCTAACCACTTACCCACACCAGCCAGGGCTTCACTAGACTTTATATGGTCATCATTTTGCTATATATATATATATATATATATATATATATATATATATATATATAAAATTATGCTGTACACCTTAAGCTTATACAGCGTTACATGTCAATTATATCTCAAGAAAACTGGAAAAATGTATTTTTTAAAAATAATCTGCTGGACCCTACCCCTAGAGTTTCTACTTGGTAAGTCTAGGGTTGAGCATTTGCAGAAGATGATGGTGATGCTAGCACAGGAACCACACTTTGAAGACTACTGCCTCATATCATCAAGTGAGTGCCAGGCCCAGAAAATCTAAGTAATTAGAAATAGCCAATTGCTATTAAGTAATCTTTGTGGCACGTGGATGAGCTTAGTGGCAACTCAAAGGAAAGCAGGGCCACCATTTTGAAGGTCAAAAAGAAGAAGACATGCCTGGCTGGTGTGGCTCAGTGGTTGAGTGTTGACCTATGAACCAGGAGGTCATAGTTCGATTCCTGTTCAGGGCACATGCCCAGGTTGCAGGCTCAATTCCCAGTGGAAGGTGTGCAGGAAGCAGCCAATCCATGATTCTCTCTCATCATTGATGTTTTATCTCTCCCTCTTCCTTCCTCTCTGAAATCAGTAAAATATATTTAAAAAAATAAAGAAGAAATGCCTATAAACCCCTTCCTGCCAAATAATCACTCTTAGCAAGGAGTCAACTGCTGATAAAAGGGGGTCTGGTGAGTCTGTGGACTTATTTCTGTGATTCATAACACACCTGCAAATGTGAATAGCTCTGGTGCAAAGAACTGGCTACCATGTAATCCATGCCTATTCTCATCTACCAGGAAGGCAAGAAGTAAATATGTGATAACCAACTATTGACAAGGAATAGGAAAATAATTTGAAAAACACTTAGTGGTCGTAAAATTGGAGTGTAGTTTAGCTCTCACAAATTAAAAATTCAGCCCTAACTGGTTTGGCTCAATGGATAGAGTGTTGGCCTGTGGACTGAAGGGTCCCAGGTTTGATTCCAGTCAAGGGCATGTACCTTGGTTGCAGGCACGTCCGCAGTAGGGGGTGTGCAGGAGGCAGCTGATCAATGTTTCTCATCGATGTTTCTAACTTTCTATCCCTATCCCTTCCTCTCTGTAAAAAGTCAATAAAATATATTTTTTAAAAAATTAAAAATTCAGATATTCTCCTATCTATCCTTCCCACTACTAAGAATATCTTATAAAATTTTTTATGTAAGAGCCTGGCCAGTGTGGCTCAGTGGTTGAGTGTCGACCTATGAATCAGAAAGTCACAGTTCGATTCCCTGTCAGGGTACATGCCCAGGTTTCAGGTCCAGTCCCCAATAGGGGTGTACAGAAGGCAACCAATCAATGATTCTCTCTCATCATTAATGTTTCTATCTCTCTCTCCCTCTCCCTTTTTCTCTGATATTATGTAATATATTATGCAAGAATGTCAGGAGATCTGTGTGAGGATGTTCACTGCAGTCTTGTTAATGTACATATGGATAGATTTTCATGATATGTGAAGTGATAAATGCAAGGTGCAGCACAGTGTATATATATTATACTAGGGGCCCAGTGCACAAAAATTTGTGCACTCGGGAGGTCCCTCAGCCCGGCCTTTGCCCTCTCACAGTCTGGGACCCCTCTGGGGAAGTCCACTTGCTGGCGTGTCTGGCCAGCCTGGGTGAGGGGCTGATGGCTGTTTGCAGACTGGCAAAGCCCCCCAGTGGGGTCCCTCACCCCATTGGGGTGTGGCCAGCTTGGGTAAGGAGCTGAGCGGCATTTTCAGGCTGCCCACAGTCCCTTCAGGTTTTGGGTCCCTACTTGGGTACCTGGCCAGCCTGGATGAGGAGCTGAGGGGTGTTTTCAGGCTGCCCACAGTCCCTTCAGGTTTTGGGCCCCTACTGGGGTGCCTGGGCAGCCTGAGTGAGGGGCTGATGGCTGTTTGCAGGCTGGCCAAGCCCCCCAGTAACGTCCCTCACCCCATTAGTTTGTGGCCAGCGTGGGTGAGGAACTGAGGGGCGCTTTCAGGCTTTCAGGCTGCCCACTGCTTCCATTGACCCAATGTCCTAGCAAGGCTGACTGGAAGCAGGTTTCTG
>PVJC01008429.1:0-48621 GCA_004026665.1 Murina feae
CTGGTATGGGGAAGGCAGTTAGGGTCAATCAGGCCAGGCCAGCACAGGACCAGTTTGGCGTTTATCAGGCTGCCACGGGAGTGGTTAGGGGCAATCGGCATTTGAGAGGTCAGGAGCCAGCAGTCCTGGATTATGAAAGGGACGTCGACTGCCCTCAAAGGGTCCCTGATTGGAAAGGGTGCAGGTTGGTCTATGGGACACCACCACCACTCACCACCCCCACTCCGTGCACGAATTTCGTGCACCGGGCCTCTAGTTTTCAATATAAATGAAAATGCCTTTCTTACGAGCACTGGGAGGCTCCAGCCTCTGAACTTCTGGTAATGGCAGAGAGCAGCTTGTCAGACCTTCTTCTTGCAGGTAAAACTGATAAAGCCTGAAACACACACACACACACACACACACACACGCACGCACGCACCAATACCAGACAGAAGCTACAGGGGAATCTACACTTCAAAGACAAAGGGTCTAAGTGGGATTTGAGAGTCTGGGCCCTGCCCTGTCTGCATGCAGCCTGGGTGGTCCGGTGGCCAAGGACAGTAGCTGAGGTTGACAGAGCAGCCAGGAATTTGGGGGAGAAAAGGGGAGGAGCTGCAGAAGCAGTAAGCCTCAACATTTGTGCATAAAATGCACCCAAATCCTTGACTACTAAACTACACATGCAGATCAAAATATGCTGTTTTGTAGGGGGAAATACAGACCCAAATGATTTTTAATGAATCCTTTTCTTTGAGCCACTTCATCACATTATCTATTTTAAATGATTTTTCTCCCTAAATGCAGCCCTCAAGCTTCCTGAGGTTTGATTTTTTGAATTGGGTAATTTTTATGTCAAAATAAAGACAATGAATGATATCAAGAATTAAAAGTTGAAAGTCCAACAATAAACTGAGAATTCCTACTTATTGGTAGACACAGGAATAGATGACAGTGATGTGTCTATTATCAGGTTTACAAGATGAAAACGAACGAGGGGACACTGCTGATGGGAGTGTTGTCATTCAGCTTCTGTGGAGGTCCATTTGGCAGCCTATCAAAAGCCTTCAGATATGCATTCCCTCTAATTTTACGAAATGCATCTTGAGAAACGGCTAACTATGCAAAAGATGTATCTAAATGCATTCATTGTAGCAATATTAATAACTGAACAAGTAGAAACTGTCTCAAGGTACAACAATAAGTACTTTATTAAATAATGACAAGTTGATATAATAGACTGTTAACAATGAAGTTCAGAATATATTGCATTTTAAAAACAAATTAAAAACCCTGAAATAAATGTTGCAGCATACACCAGAGACCTGGTGCAAGAAATTCATGCACAGGTAGGGTCCCTAGGCCTGGCAGGCCATCAGGGCCGATCTGTGGGGTGACCAGCAGGGTGATGGGGGGGGGGCCCTCTGCTGGCACCCACCTTGGCCAGCCCCACCCCCTTCTGCCGCCAGTTGCCTCCCTCTGCAGGCACCCGCTGCTCGCACCCGCTGCTCACACCCACTGCTCACACGCGCCTTGGCTGGCCTGGGGCCTGCAGGCAGCTCCTGCATTGAGCATCTGCTCCCTAGTAGTCAGTGTGCAACTGGTCATTCCTCGGGCCTTTCTGCATTTGGTCCTTTTGCATATTAGGCTTTTATTATATAGGATATTACATAATGAATGACATTACATTAACTTTTTCTCATACTAATAGATTTTGGAATTACCCTTGACTGGACGGGCCTATGAAAGTTTGGTGATTGTTTATCTCATGCAAATCAGAGAAGGAACAGAATGTCAGCAAATCGAACAGCAGTTCAGACATCTAAGCAAGAGAATGAGCTGACTGAAGTTTGTGTACTTCTGTGGTATCCATGGATACATTTAACAAAGGACAAGAAGTAAAACCTTTATTCTTACCTTGAAAGCCAAGAGAATGCTGATAAACAGAAGAACAAAAAGGACCAGACAGGTAGAATTCACTGACATGGCATCCTCTTTGTAGGGAAAATTAGGAGGCTGCAAAGGGAAAATGCCTCATTAGTAAAACACATCAATCGCTCAGGATCATATTCCCTAGGCACTAATCACATGTGCTTACCCGAAAACAGTGAGGGCAGGCAGGTATTAAAGACTCCCAGAATGTCTAGCCTACTTTTCCGAATGAAAAACTACAAATGGTGTGGAAAGGAGAGGCTAGTCCGCTCGTAATTCAGGCAATAACTCTCAAAAAGAACAATCAGAGGAAGATTCCTAAGAGACTGAAAACATACCTGTGCCCCCTTCTACACAGAAAGCTGCAAGGTAGCCGTGTGCACACACCTCCGATACCTGGGTTGCCTGCGAATTCTGGACCATTCTAAATCAAGAGCTTGTGCAGGGCAAAGGCGGGAAAACTATTACAATTAGTCTTCTTGCCCAGGGTGGCTCAGCGGTTGAACGCTGACCTGTGAACTGGGAGGTCATGGTTCAATTCCCAATCAGGGCACATGCCCAGAATGTGGGCTTGATCCCCAGGAGGAGGCATGCAGGAGGCAGGCGATCAATGATTCTCTCATCATTGATGTTTGTCTCTCTCTCTCTCTCTCTCTCTCTCTCTCTCTCTCTCTCTCTCTCTCTCTCATCATTGATGTCTCTCTCTCTCTCTCTCTCTCTCTCTCTCTCTCCCTCACTCTCCCTTCTTCTCTACAATAAAAGAAAAACATATTTAAAAATAAATAAAGTCGGTGTCTTCTTTACGGAGACCACTTTTATTGATGCTACTTCTCAAAGAGCACAATCTTTGCTAAGAATAATCAAGTTCTACCATCAAACCATACTGCTTAACTGCCAGGTAAAGGAAAGCTTTCAGGAAGAGTAAAATCTGCTGCTCTGCCTTGAACTGCAGACTGAAGGGTCCCAAGTTCGATTCTGGTCGAGGGCACATGCCTGGGTTGCAGGCTCAATCTCCAGTGAGGGGCGTGCAGGAGGCAGCCAATCAATGATTTTCATCATTGATGTTTCTCTCTCTCTCTCTCCATTCTTCTCTGAAATCAATAAAAATATATATATTTTTTAAATCTGCTGCTTGGGATTGGAGGGTGGGGGGTGGAGGGACAGACAGAGCTTTGCCATGAAACACCTGCCGGCACTGAGCCAAGCCCAGCGTTTAACTGGCTGAGGAAAAGGGTGCGGGAAGGCTGCCCAGTGCACTGTGGCCCTTCATCTCTTCGCTGGCCAGGGCTGTGTGTTTGGACTCCTTATTAGCAATACCCTGAGACACAAAAGAGTCGTCCCAAACGTTAACCCTACTGGACCGCTGTACCGATTTTTCAGTAATTTCCGAATCTGCCGCTATACCGCTGTACCTAATTTTCGGGAGGGCCTCAGGGCTGGTAGGGTTAAGGAAGGATCCAGAGAAAACTCGTAATTCATACCCACCCCCCATACTTGGCTCCACCTTCCGAGGGTGAGCACCACTCAGTGAAAACATGTAAGAAATAAAACCTAAGTCACTCTTTGTGATTGGCTGGCCCGGGAAACTGGTCCCTTCCCTGGGAGCCTGGAAGGGTTTTGGAGTCCTCAGTGTAAAGGGTAAGAATAAAACCAGTTGCTGTTCACAGCGAACATGAAATCATATTGTTTCTCGTAAAAAAGGATGAAGTGGAAGCATGGGACCCTTTTCTATAAAGACTTTACGCTTGTTCCCCCAGAAAAGTGACGGGGGTGTCTGAGTCCAGCTGCGTCCCACGAACACAAGCGCACAGCTCGTTTCGGCTACATTTCACAAGACTCCACATCAACAGAAAAGGCATGAGTGGGTCTTTCCCCCACCTCCTCAGACAGCAGTCTCTCGGGCTCATTATATCTCAACATGTCAACAAGGGCCTCCGAATCAGCGGCTCTTCGACTGTCCTCGCACTATTGTCTCTCTCAAGCACTGAGACCGTGTAGGCCTCACTCGAGTGGGCCCAAACTGTCAGTGGCACATCCCCTGAGGGCTCCTGAATTGGAGAGGGTGCATGTCAGGCTGAGGGACCTCACTGCCTGGCCTCTTCCCCGCCCCGCACGAATTTCATGCACCGGGCCTCTAGTTACAAATAAAAGCAGATGGGGGATTTTAGAGTCGCTATTACAATTCCTGTCAGCATGAACAATATCGTCATTTTACTACCAGTGGCTCTAAAGCAAATGAGTACCAAGTGACAGCCCCATGGGCACAGCAGAAAGTCTAGGCAGTGTCCACAGTGCTAATAAAAAAAACAATGTCCAGCAGGCGTGGCTCAGGTCGCTGGTTCAATTCCTGATCAGGGCACATGCCCGGGTTCTGGGTTCGATCCCCAAAAGGGGGCGTGCAGCAGGCAGCTGATTAATGACCAGCTATTTCTCTCCCTTCTTCCTCTCTCTAAAAATCAATAAAAACATTTTTTTTAATGTAAAAGGCAGAAGTATTCTATTCTCACACCCTCCCCAAATGTCTCAAAACCCAGTCCTCAGTAATCACATATATGGTGACAAAGGACATCCAGAAAACTGCTCTAAAATACCGCTGGGGGAAGAATGTGCTCTTTTGGGTAAGTCTGGGATGCAGCATGTAGCTGAGTCCCTTTTCCCGGACAACAGCCGAGGTAAAAAGCTGCCCTTTGCTGCTAACTGAGCAAATTACATTTCACAAAAATAAAACAATTAGCAACCAGCTTATCAGTTAGGAAGGTGTATCTAATACCATCCCCTCAGCCACCAACTTATCTCAGGAGTTTGGTTTTCCAAAGAGCACTCTAACAAACCAACAGTCTTATCTCCATGGTAACATCAAAAAACCTCTCATCAGTAACTCAGATGCAAGTTAAAAATCCACAAATTAGGCCTAACCGGTTTGGCTCAGTGGATAGAGCATCAGCCTGTGGACTGAAGGGTCCAAGTTCGATTCCGGTCAAAGGCATATATACCTTGGTTGCGTGCACATCCCCAGTGGGAGGTGTGCAGGAGGCAGCTGATCCATGTTTCTCTCTCATCGATGTTTCTAACTCACTATCCCTCTCTTTTCCTCTCTGTAAAAAATCAATTAAAAAAATATTTTTAAAAATCCACAAATTAGCCCTAGCTGATTTGGCTCCGTGGATAGAGTGTAGAGTTAAGGGTCCTGGGTTTGATTCTGGTCGAGGGCATATGCCAGGGTTGTGGGATCAATTCCCAGTGGTGGGCGTGCAGGAGGCAGTGATCAATGATTCTCTCTCACCACTGATGTTTCTATCTCTCTCTCCTCCCTTCCTCTCTGAAATCAATAAAAATACATATTTTTTAAAAGTTACAAGACTGACTTAAAAAAAAAAAATCCACAAATTAATATGTGTGCATGCCTATCCGGTACCTCTTATCTGCTACCTAACCAGGTTTCCCTCAGGAAGAGATGCAGTAACTGGGGTGGCCACATACCAGTTGTTGTATATACTCCTGAATGGAGTTTGGATAAACAAGCACAGTGATGGCAACCAGGGCACTCAGAGCAAAGTCAAAGATCTGGTAACAGAAGAATGGGACGATCCAGGCAGCACGCCGCTATAGAAAACAGAAAACAGGGTGTTAATGCCCAACATGTTCAAAATTACCAAACACAATTTCTTTTAATTCAGAGAGATTTTCTTCTTAATCTGAAGGGAAATGGAGAAATAGCAGTATACTAAGCCAGACCACGATGGCAACTGGTAAGCCAAATGGGAGTCGACGAACAAATCCAGGGAACATTTCTGAGACTATACTGGTTTTCCTACTACTACCCCATATTAACGAGAGATTCAGACTCTCAAAGATCCTCTAAGAAAACGGAGGGATGACACCGGACCCCTCACAGACAGCTATGCAGATCACACATGTAAGGGATGGAGGAAAGGCCTGGGTTCTTTCCTTTTTTTTTTTTAAACAGGAAAAAACAAAATCAAACTTTTAATACATGCTCATGGGGAGGAACTGAGGCAGCATTGGGTGTATTATGACATATTTTGGACAAAAAAGGGGAGGATGGAGTATTAGACTTCCGAAATGAGGATGAGAGGCTTACAGGTGGTGAGGAAGAGCTGAACACACCTGGCAAGAACTTCCGGTTAGGCAGCTCAGGAACAATGGGGCATAGAGAGCACCTAGCCAACAGGCCCCTGCCCGAAGCCCTCCTGTTCACTAGACTTAACTCACACTGGGCCACCGAGACACGGTCAGATTCCCCTCCTGGACTGGGCTTTGTGCCTGAGCCTCCCAAAGGCCCAGGGGACTGCAAAGCTGCTTACCTTGTATGCTCCGTAAGTAGCCATTGCACATATCAGGATCATGAGCAGAGAAATTACGATAGCAATGCACATGTCTGCCAAAGGTTAAAAAAAAATTAGTAGATGCACTGTTTAAGCATTTCTTTAGTCTCTCCTCAAAGCCACTTTGTCTGTAAACCAATTACAAGTGAGGGCCTTTCATACAAAGTGAAGCAGCAGAGATCTTTTGGCATTTGAGAGGGTGAGGGTTAAGGAAAGTGCAGCTCAAAAGATGTTTTCCCTAAATCATAGAAAAGCCTGTAGGTAAGAGACTGATTAAAAGTTGGACGTCTGGTCCACTGAATTATATGACAGTTGTTTTTATAAATATGTAAGTGTCTGACTTGTATTTTATATACTCATGTGTGTCTCTCATGATCCTATTAAAACCCTCCACTGGCTTCCTATCTCATTTAACATAAAATCTCAGTTTCTTATCATGGCCTTCCTGTCTCTGCTTATTCTAAAGGAGGTCTAGCCCCAGGCGATTTGGCTCAGTGATTACGGTGTCTTGGCCTTTGGACTGAAGGGTTTCGGCTTTGATTCTGGTCACGGGCACGAATCTTGATTGCAGGTGCGATCCCCCAGCCCAGTCTCTCTTACATTGATGTTTCCCACAGTCTCTACCCCGCCCTTCCACTCTCTCTAAAAAGCAATGGGGGAAAAATCCTCTAGTGCGGATTAACAAAACAAGCGACAAACAATAAAGCAGGTCTACTCCTCCAGTCTCTTCAGACCTCATCCCACTGTCTTGCTCTCTACAATTCAGCCATGCCATTTGGTTCATTAAACACAGCAAGATCACCCTGATCGGTTTGGCTCAGTGGACAGAGCGTCGGCCTGCGGACTGAAGGGTCCCAGGTTCAATTCTGGTGAAGGGCATGTACCTTGCTTGCGGGCACCTCCCCAATAGGGGTGTACAGGAGGCAACTGACTGATGTTTCTCTCTCATCGATGTTTCAAACTCTCTATCCCTTTCCCTTCCACTCTGTAAAAAAATCAATAAAATATATTTTTTTTAAAAACAAACACAGCAAGATGATCCATCCCACCTGAGGCCACTCCCACTGAGTAGAAGAAACGTCACTCGTATTTTCACATGACTGGCTCTGCCTTCTGAACCAGGCAGGTCTCAGCTCGATGTCAACACCTCCCAGGCACTCACTGTGATCATGCCCACATTTGTGGTGCGGTGTCCGTCTCCCTCTGCTAGCGGAACCTGGGGAGGGAAAAGGCTTTCTGCACCTTGTTCACAACTACAACCTCTACACTGAGAAGACAGATAGCCAGTGCGGTAGCTACTAGCCACCTGCGGACACTGCGCATCTGGAATGAGGTCAATCTGAATGGAGAGGTGCTGTAAGATTAAAACATACTCCGGATTCCAAGGAATTAGTAAAAGAAAAAAGAGAGAGAGAGAGACTAAAATATCCCCTTAATAATTTTTATACTGATGACACACAGGAAAGGTCTGTCCAATGGGACAGATTCTGAGCCATTTCACCTCCATCTCCCTCCTTCAGTCGTCCTAACTCCCACAGAACAGATTATGAAACCAGGGCTCAGAGGTTATGTAACTTGCTGCGGGCATTTGCACCAAAAGCTGAACGATGACTAACGCTGCTCTATGATTGCCGTCTCTGGCTCTTTCTACTGTACATGCCGCCTCTATTTAACCTTTGAATAGTGACCTTGAGCCAGCCAGGCTGCTGACTTCCTACAGGTTACTTCTCCCAAGGAAAGGGCTCTGGTTGTAGAACCATCCTCTCTTTAACCCAATATTTAAGCAGGAGTTTTATGACCAGAGCACAGGGTGTTAGTATATGCTGGGACAGAAACGCAGACCATTGGACATCTTAAAAAAAAAAGTTTCTCAATTTGTTCTACAGGTTTAATTCAGTAAATGTGTAACAATACTAATGATTTTTTAAAATATATTTTACTGATTTTTTTTTACAGAGAGGAATAGAGAGGGATAGAGTTAGAAACATCGATGAGAGAGAATCATTGATCAGCTGCCTCTTGCACACCCCCTACTGGGGATGTGCCTGCAACCAAGGTACATGCCCTTGACTGGAACCGAACCTGGGACCCTTCAGTCCGCAGGCCGACACTCTATCCACCGAGCCAAACCGGTTAGGGCACTAATGATTTCTTTTTCTAAATATTTTTTTATTCACTTCAGAGAGGAACAGAAAGGGAGATAGAAACATCAATGATGAGAGAGTATCATTGATTGGCTGCCTCCTGCACGCCCCTTACTGGGGATCCAGCTGGAAACTCCGCTTGTTTCCTGACTAGGAATGTAACCATGACCTCCTGGTTCATAGGTCAATACTCAACCACTGAGCCACACTGGCTGTGCACTAATGATTTTTATTAGAGTGAAAATCTGATTCTCAAGAAAGAAAAAGAAATGAAGGTTATGATAGCCTCAGACGAGTACCTAAAAGATCATGATTTCTTTTGGAATACATACGTATTTATAGTTTATGTTATAATTTCAACACTAAATTAATGTACCTTTTCCCTCTAGTGCGGAAAGAAGTACCTACATGGGAATTTCATGAATGCCTCATAGTATTCTTGCGTGAACGCACTTGAAATGCCTTCAATGCACAGGGAACGTCTCCGGTTGCACACCCCCATCCCAGTGCTGCTGCTTGCATGTGAAGCCATGAGCGTGGCATGCTCGTCCTGCATAAAGCTCTGAGCAGAGTGGAATGTACGTTGTCTGCTTTCTCTTTTCCTCATTTCCCTCAGTGAACGAGGCACTGTTATTTCATTAGATCCTATGGCAACTTTAAAAGGTAGGTGCTATTATTACAGCTTCATTTTAGAGAAAAAAGAAAACTTGCCAGAGCTGCCCCGCTCGTAAGCGGTGGATGAGTTGTAAGAAGAGTTGGGCATAAATCAGCAATTATTATGCGCAAAAGCCTATTGGAATGTAAGCGACCTCTGAAACTTAAACTCAGGCCAAAGTTCTTTTCTTCTTTGTCTACTTTTACGGTTTCCAAATTCTGTGCAGTCATACTTTATAATGAAAAAGATTAATTTTATGCAGGCAGGTCTATCATAGGATATTCTTTGGCAACCTCAGAGGTCTTAAAGACTTAAATAAACAAGCAAGCAAAGCCAAGGCATTATTCCAAAAATAAGACTATTAATCACCTTTGTTAATATAAAATATTAATATGGCAAAAATCATCATTTTAATAAGAACTGCATGTCCTATTCTGGGAAGAAAAGACACTCTGGAACTAAATCTTTCAAAATCATGAAAAGATGTAAAATTTCCACCTTGTTCCAAGAATACAAAATCAGAAACGTTAAAGGTGCAAATAAAATGACCCATAAAATAGAGTGTCTGATCCCTGGCCCGCTTTAGTTCAGTTCAGCCGGTGAGGGGCCCAGAGAGAGATGAGAGAGAGAAGAAGAGAGCAGAGAGGCAGGCTACCTACCACCTGCTGTCAGGTTGCCCTGGGTTGGCGATGGCCCTAACCCTAAAGTCACCACTCTTACGAAGAGGTTATCGGTATGACTCCCCCATTTCCAGCTCCAGTAACCCCAGCCGCCCACTCCCTCAGGTCTAGGGGCAGCAACAGCCGGCCCCGGTTTATCTGAGTTACTTCACCATCCCTAGTGGTCTTTACGTCTACACCCTGGGAAAAAGATCTCCTTGAAAGCAAATATTCACTGAAGTATCCTTTTAAAAACAAATAGTAAGGAAAATGCAGTCAAGGTATAGAGCTTGCAGCTGTTCGAGTCATGTGACTGAAAGGATGAAAACCACGGGCATGATGGTCCTGGGACCCCGCTTCCCCTGCTGTTGCCCATGTCTGCCTACTTCTTCCAGGTGAGATCTTCACACGCATGTGGGCCAGCTGTGCAGACGGCCAGGCTTGTTTTGGGTTTGGGGCTGGGGAATAGAGAGCAGGCAGCCTGGGACCCTTTCTGAATGACAGAGCAAGGACAGCCTTCCTCTGGTGCTAACAGCCACATGGCAAGTCCAGGCAGATTTTCTTTTCTTTTTTTCCTGTTTCTTGGTGTTCTTTTTAATCAGAACTTTCAGACAGACACAGAAGTGTGTAAGCAGACACAGTGAAGTCCAGTGAAACCCTGTCACCTATTTTGCCTGTGTTGTTTCATCTCTGCTGGCTCTATTCTACCTCTGGTGGAAATCTGGATTGTTTCCAATTTTCAGCTATTACGAGTAAAGCTACTAGGACCGTGTTTATAGACGGACACAAGCATTCATTTCTGTAGGATACGTATCTAGGAGTGGAACTGCTGTGCACTTAGCTTCAGTTTTCCCTAAGCAGCGGCATGACTTCTACTCCCAGCAGCAGGCTGAGAATTCCATTCGTTCCACACCCATATCAACAGGTGGCGTTCCGTTGTGCAGGGGCCAGTGATTCAAAACTGCTTTTAATCTTCAGTCGAGGATATTTTTTCCACTGATTTTTTTAGAGCGAGTGGAAGGAGAGGGAGAGACAGAGAGGAGCACCAATGTGAGAGACACATCAGCTGGTCGCCCCCCACACGCCCCTTGACCAGGACTGGAAACCCACAACCGGGGCGCACACCCCTTGACCAGAACTGAACCCGGGACCCCTCAGTCCACAGGCCGATGCTCTAGCCACTGGGCCAAACTGGGTAGGGCTCAAAATGGCTTTTAATTTGCATTTCTCCCTTAGAATTAATAATGGAGAATATTTCATGTTTGTTGGTCATATGAATATCTTCTTTGAGTATCTGTTTGTTTTTTCTTCTTTTATTGATTTCACTCAGAACCATTTATTGAAAAGACAATCCTTTCTCCAATAAATGAAGCAGTATCTTTTCCTCATCAGATGTATCTACCCAGTGAATAAAATACAAATAAGGTTGACTAGAAAGACAAATTTGCTAAATTAGAAAAAATCTGCAAAATAGGGAAAAAAAGAAAAAGGTTGATCAGCTGGGACTTTCCACATGGTTGCAGGCACCACAAAATAAGGCTCTCCTTGCTCTGTCATTTGAATGATTTTTTTAAAAAAAAACTTAACTTCCTTTATCTTCTATTTCCTTTTCACATGTTTTGATGTCCTTTCTCTGGATCTGCAGGTGGTTCACCATTAGACCCCATGTCTTGAATTGCGATTCTTGGTTATTCTTGCTCCTTTGTGCTGGAGAAATAGCTGGCTATTTGTTTATGGTCAACAAATATTCCCAGTCTCTAAAACTGCATTTTAAGTCACTCTCCCTCCCCTCTTACTTTGCCCAGCAACATTTCCCCCCCGCAATGTATTTAAAATGCATTTCTCAAAGCCAATGAGAAATAAATTTGCATGGCCTTTTGTCTGGGATTAGGCACGGCAAGGACACAGTGTGACTATGATGATAAATACTCAGATTCTGTGACCTTAGAGCTGGGTGCCTTGCTTATATGTCTGTTTATCAGAAAAAGGCCCCAAATCCACCCAATAACTACCAACATGGTTTCCAGATGGCAAATGATCACCTTCTGGAAGAAAGGTAAATACTAAAACAACGGAAGACACAGTAAGACCTGCATTAGCCTTTTCACCTCCCATCCTCTCATTTATCTTTATCCCCCCCCCATCCCTAAAAGACCAAAAGGCCAGGGTAAAAAGATGATGACAAAGCAATTCATTTTTAAAAGGAGCATGTTAACGAAAGATGAAAACAGGGGGAAAATCCTTATTTAGACTCCTCCACTGAGAACACACAGGGCAGTGCACAAATACTTATTGGTTTGATTTGAAACAATGGGAAGTTAAATATCAGTTCATATGGGCCCACGAATCAATACTTGTGATTCAACAGGAAGAACTGGAAGCCAGATTCCCTGCCCTTAAAAATACCAGAATATCTCCACTTGCCACCTGCACTTACTGGCATCATCCATGAACTGTAAGTCACCTCCCAGTTCCGCACTTGAAAAGTGACGCTGGTCCGGATCCGCCAGGGAGCTCAACAGAATCAGCAGCACCACAGCATTGATGACCTACATGCAATCAGAAAAGAAGCGTGTGAGTAACATTCCCTGCATACAGTCCCCATCAAAGTCAAGCAGACTGACCACATGGAATTTAACTTCAACAGAGACCTCCCATGCCCGGATGAGAGCTGGGCTTCACCTCACTGCCAGCTCAGCCCGCATCACGGAGCAGTGAGCACCCAGCACTTAGCCCGTACATGCTCATGAGCGAGTGTCTGCAGGAGATGAGACACTCTTCACAAGCTCAGACAGAGTTCTGAGATGTAGGAAAGTGTCAGAAAGGGGTGCCAAGCTCAGTGGCAGAGCCGGGGTCCTTGATCCTGCAGTAAGTCGCGCACGGCCCCCTCTCTGTCCCAGGCCCACACTTGTTCCCTAGGTATTGCAGAATGCATCTCCTTTGGGCACATCTTCCTGAAGACCTCCCACCTCTGTGCTTCTTACACTGTTCTCTATCTTAAAAAATAGCATCACTGTTGAGTCAACATGGAAAACACTCAGGAACTGTGCTAAGTGCTTTATGTAGACCTTCTCTCTTAAGTTCTGCAATAGCCTAATGAAGTAGGTGCTATATTATCCCATTTTATAGACAGAGAACTGAGGCTTGGGGGTTAAGAACACTGCCCATGCCCTAGCCGGTTTTGCTCCATGATTAAAGCACTGGCCCATGGACTTAAGGGTCTCAGGTTCAATTCCAGACAAGGGCTCGTTGGTGGGTTACAGGCTCGATCCCTGGCGGTTGGGGTGCATGCAGGAGGCAACCAATCAATGTCCCTCTCTCACACCGATGCTTCTGTTTCTCCCCTGCCCTTCCTCTCTCTGAAACCCAGGGAGGCATTTGGGGAGGGAGGGAAGGAGGGAGGGAGGGAGGGAGGAAAGAAGAAAGATTGTCCAAGATCAGGCAGCAAACAAATGTAGAAATGGGATATGAATCCAGGAATTTCAATTCCAAAACCTAAACTCCTAAAGCCTCCTGCCATATCTGAAACCTGATTATCTTTGTTTTACCCTCTTCCTTATCCCCTACATCCAACCAACTGCAAAATTACGACATTCACCTTCCGCATTTCTACTTCCTTCATTCTTCCCAAGTGCCGTGCGGAGGAGCAGGCGCTCTGGAGGTCAGCTGAGCTGTGGCCTGAACCGGGGTTATTTCTCCTTATTCCTGGTTTAGAAACGCATGGCTGACCTCTCTGTTTCACTCTTGCCAAAACGAACAGACAAATAATCTTCACACAGAGAGAAAATTATTTTACTAACTACAGAATTACCTACCATAAAAGGCACATTTAGAACCACTTACTTACAGAAGTGGTTCAAATAAGTCATTTGTTTTACAAAACGTCCACCCACTGGGAACCCATGTCTAAGTGGCAAGCCTATGGCATTAGCGTAGGGTTTAGAATTATTTTATTTTCTTCCTCTACCTTCCAAATTGATCTAAGAACTGCTTTTTCAAAAAAAAATCATTACAAATATGAGAACAGCAATTTCCATATATCACTAATTTAAATAGATACAAGCGTGTGGTTAAAAAATTTTTTGAGGTATAAAAGGGTGCAAAGTGAGAAGCAAACTTCCCCTCCCAGTCCCGCAATCCCCCTTCCCACAGTGTTTATTAGATCTGCAAGTTTCTTGTTTCACACCAGACCCCAAAAACTTTATAGCACATTTGAAATACACTGTGATTAGCAAAACTTTAGTTAAATAAAACTTTCCAGAACATATCCAAGGCTTGATGGGAGGTACAAGCTAGCCTCACACGTGGCACAGGACATTTGGCAAAGATGTTCTTGGATAAACTGTCACATTTTCTCGGCATTTCACTCCCTTTATACTCTTATCTTTGGGGAAGGCAGTCCATGGATTATGGGCTGAAATAAGATCAGATGAAACAACCTAAACATGTTTTGAAATAGTAAAGCGCCACCCAAAGGCAACGTATCTGTTCTCATCACAATGAGGTCAGCTTTGCGGCTGAAAAGGAAATTTGGAATTCATGAAGGGGTGGAATAGGGAGGGTAAGATCAAGAGGAAAAGTGAGGAGGTGGTAAGGTTTGTCTAGTCTTAGAAGGTCCAGACTTGGGTATCCCACAGGGCTGGGTGTGGAGATGGATTGTGTAAGTGTAACAAGACACCAATGGAGAACACTAAGGAATCACATGCGAAATTTATGGTAAAAAGCCTTGCAGAGTGACTGGCATATAAGAACCCCTCAAGTGAGTTCCCTCACCTTCTTTTCCCCCTAACTGACTTGTTGTTGCCCTCATTCATGCATTCATTGGCTGATTCTTGTATGTGCTCTGGCATATAGGGAAGGCATTCTCACCAAGTGAGCTACCCGACCAGGGCATCACCCTTGCCTCTTCACACCTTAGCAAGAACCATATAAAAAGTCTTGGCGCCCGCTCTCCTGAGCCAGGGTTATGCAGGGGCTTTCCTGTCCTTTCAGTTCCAAGGGTTTAGAATTCTTTTTTTTTTTTTCTTCTATCTTCCAAATGATCTAACTGCTTTTTGAAAAAAAAAATCATTACAAAAATGAGAATAGCAATTTCCAGGAGTTTACATACATCACTAATTTAAATTACCGAAGTTCAATATCAGTTTACCTGTCACCCTTTAACCAGCCTGTTCCCATGCCCTTGCCTGGCTTACTTACAATACATTTACTAATTGCCTACAACAGACCAGGCATTTGCTGAGCGCTTAGGAAGAACTCCCCAGGACTGAGAACATGAAGTTAAACAAGTTAGGGACCCAAATACCACAAAGCATAAAGCAGGAAGCACGACAAAAATTCAGAGGAGGACCCGAAGCTCCGAGGAAGACATTACTGAGGCCTGTGGCCAGAGGGGTGGCTGGGAGGTGCAACGGGATAGTATTTGGACAGGGACGGAAAGAAGAGAAGGTCTGGGAACCTCAGAGGCATAAAGAACAAGCTCAGATATGAGTAAGGCCACTGGGACAGGAGCCTGTGCTAAAAACAGCAAATGGACCAATTTGGCTGGAACGAGGATGGAACAGTTAGGGGGTGAAGCTAGAAATGCAAGCGGCCCCACATGGTAGGTAGAGGGTCCTCCACACCAGGACAGGAAGTTGGGGCTTTATTCGCATAGTTAATGAAGATGCCAGAACAGGTTTCTGAGGTGCGGATCTGCCATGATCAGGGCTATGTCATCAGAAGTTCAAGCTGGAGGAGACTGGGA
The DNA here is from genome assembly GCA_004026665.1 of Murina feae. Classification (NCBI taxonomy): domain Eukaryota; kingdom Metazoa; phylum Chordata; class Mammalia; order Chiroptera; family Vespertilionidae; genus Murina; species Murina feae. The sequence continues at coordinate 15,462 of PVJC01008429.1, forward strand.
GGCTGCCGTGGATGAGGAACCCCTGCAAGAGTCCGGCTGAGAGCTGAGAAGGCGGTACCTACTCACCTCTAATTGTCATCTTACATGTGAGCTTGAAAGGTTAAGGGACTATGTCAGGTCCTGTGTGTGGAAGAGCCATGGTGTGAACCCAAGGGTTGTCCACATGGAGGTCGAATGTTCAGAGACTTAGAAAGTGACTGGATGCAAAGATAAAGGGAAGCAAACAAGACTCTCAGATTTCAGATGCATCCTGTTGTTATCGGAACTAAGGAAGAGCCCGTGAAGGACTCGGACGAGGCTGATTTTAGACAGTGTGTTGAAAAGCACTTGCAGGCGCCCAAGTCCATCTGGCCTCTGACCCTCTTTGTACTCATCCTTGGTACCCAGGCCTGCCTCCTCCCACTCTGACGGCGGACTGCTACCTGGTAAGTATTGTGTGCATTCCTGCCCTCCTCCCAGTCCTGAACACATCACATCATTCCTGGCTACTGGTTGGTGTGTTCTTCTCACTCCAGAGTGGGCCCTGGTTCCGACACCTGTGCCCTGGCTGCTCCCAAAACTATCATTGGCTGCTGTTCCGCTAGCCCGATGGCCCTTCTCACAAGCCACAGATCACAGTCCTGAGGCCACGTCCCCTTCCAGGTGCCCTTATTCATGAGACAGTCCAGAGAAAGACGACGAAATGAAGATGTGATAGCCCTGGCTGGTTTGGCTCAGTGGATAGAGTGTTGGCGTGCAGACTGAAGGGCCCTAGGTTCGATTCCAGTCAAGCACACATGCCCAGGTTGTGGGCTCGATTTCCCCGTAAAGGGGCGTGCAGGAGGAAGCAGCCAATCAATGATTCTCTCTCATCATTGATGTTTCTATCTTTCTCCCTCTCCCTTCCTCCCTTAAATCAATAAAAATATATTAATAAAAAAATTAAGATGTGATGGTAAGGTCAGTACATGGCACACATGACTCACCACTGTGCTCTTTTAATCTCAGAATATTTCATAATAGAAGGTGTGTGTTGACACATATTTACCGTATAATTATGCAAAACCCCAATTGTTGGGTGGAATTTGGCACACCATGGGCGATGTGAACGCAGCAGGGTGACAGGGTGATCCAGGAGGACCCAGGTCTGTGCAAAGAAGTGGGGGGGGGGGGCGCAGGACCTGCAATGGAAACAACTGAGCAGGGTCAGATGGAGACGGTCAGTTACAAGGGAAGGACCACAATCACGGGGTGAGAAGTACTTCCCCAAAGAAAGAAAATGAAAATTACCCAATCATCCATTCTAAGAATGAAATGTCACCACCAATGAGAACCAAGAAGATGGTGAGACCGGCCAGCAGCAGATTATGTAATGGCCACAGCCAATCTACATGGAAAAGCAAGAGAGGGCATATTCATCTTCTCGTTCAGTTAGTGCTCACTGAGGGTACATTTGGACTTGCTTCGCCTGTCTTGGTAGGTAGTGTACAAACTGTTCCTATTCTGTTTATAAAGTGTTCCTGGGGTGTCACATATTTTTTCCTTGTTCTTGACAATGATTACTTCCATATGTAACTCAATTCAACTTCCTCCCAGTTACGTAAGGCGGCATTTATCTAGGCTCTCATATATCCTCCTGGAATCCAAAGTGCCCTTCACCCTTGTCATATTGGATCCTAGATGAACAGTGAGACTGTCAGCTTAAATCTAAACCAGTGAAACTGTAAAATGTAATTATCCCTTTTTCAAAGCCTCAATAAAAGAAACTTAAGAACACTCAAACCCACTGAGAGTAATGACACAATAATTGGCACAGAAAGTTGTTTCCAAAAATGACTTCTGCAGACTTATCTATTATGAAAACAGAAGTAGGAGAATGATTAAATAATATTACAACAGAAAAACAGAATCCCAACTAAGCATCAAAAAATCATATTCAGCCCTAACCGGTTTGGTTCAGTGAATAGAGCGTCCGCCTGCGGGCTGAAGGGTCCTGGGTTCGATTCCAGTTGGGGGCATGTGCCTTGGTTGTGGGCACATCCCCAGTGGGGAGTATGCAGGAAGCAGCTGATTGATGTTTCTCTCTCATCAATGTTTCTAACTCTCTATCCCTCTCTCTTCCTCTCTGTAAAAAAAATCAATAAAATACATTTTAAAAAATCATATTCAAAAAACATTAACAACGAGAAAATATTCCCAGTACTCTAATGTTAAATGAAAAGTGCAGTCTAAAAATGTTCTGATTGGAATTTTATTATTTACATTTGGAATATACTCACATGTATAAATAACAGGCTAACTACACTAAAACACACAATGTTATAAACCAAGTGGTAGGTTTGTAGATGACTTGTACCTTTAATTATCACCTTACCTTGTAATATTTTTCCAGAGTGTCTGTTTTCAGAGTCCGGAAGAAAATATTTAAAGCTTCAAAGATATTTTAAGCTTTATTACAAAATATTCTACAAATTATTATTATTAAATATATTACAGAATATTATTATTAAAATGTTACAGAAAATTATTATTAAACCTGACTCTGCAGAGAAACAATAGTGATAAGAAGACCAATAACAAATGTGGCTGGCATTTAAGTCAACACCTGGAAATAGGCCTAATAGGGGAGAAATGTCAGAGTAAAAGAGAATAATAGCGATGAAGGGATCTACCACTTCCAATGATATGAACTAGGCTCGCTGAGGACAACTAGCAAATCCGGATGAAATATAAGCAAATGCCTGTGAGAAGGCTTTAGAGAACTAACAAGGAAGTGAAGAATTATGGGACGAAGCAAGATCCAAGACAAGGCAGCAATACCCCGGGGGGCATCTGTTGATTTCCAGAAAAGATGATGAGAGCAAAGGCTTCAGCAGCACCCCTGACAGTCTGCTGGGCCAGGGTGCCCAAACCTGGACTGCTGGCTGGGGGGGGGGTGGAGGGCAGACTTCCCGGGGCTTTGCCACTGAGACCCTGAGGGACATAACCAAGGAAGGAAGGTGAAGCAGAAGCGGAGGAGACTAAAGAGAGAGACACAGCCCACTGTGCTTCCTCTGAATCCTGAGCTTGGGTTAAGGAGGTTCCCCAGATGCCAGAAACCTATCAGAAGCTACCAAAACCCTTAGTCGAGAAAGAGATCACACTACCCCTCAAATTACTTATTCAGTTTTCAAATACAATGTCCTGAACACAGGAAGCAGGATGCCTACTATGTCCAACACTCAAAACTGGGTTGCACAAAAGTGAGTAGGACATGGTCCTTGTCCCCCAAGGATTAGTTAGTAGTCCAATAAGGTAAACACATGTCCACAGCCAAGTAAATTCTAATACATTCATCAATTCAAAAATTACATATTAGGCAAAAAATACATGCCTGACATTATGCTAAGCATCACATTATTATGGCAAACCCCTCGAGGAAGCAGACAGTCTAGTGGGGAAGACAGTCAAATACACTGGCTGGAAAGGAATTCTGCTCTGCTCCTTTCTACGCCAGTGATGACTTCACAGGGAGATGACTTTTGTTAACAGAAAGTAAGAGACTTTTGGAAAACTTGAGAGACAAAGATTACAGCACAATTCATTTTAGGATATCAAACTAAGTGACTAAGAATTAAAAGTTAAGCCTAACCAGTTTGGCTCTGTGGATAGAGCATCGGCCTGTGGATTGAAGGGTCCCAGGTTCGATTCGGTCAAGGGCATGTACCTTGGTTGTGGACACATCCCCAGCAGGGGGTGTGCAGGAGGCAGCTGATGGATGTTTCTCTCTCACTGATGTTTCTAACTCTATCCCTCTCCCTTCCTCTCTGTAAAAAAGTCAATAAAACATTTTTTTTAAAAGAATTAAAAGTTAAGAGAAAGTCCAAGGAAACAAAAGCATAAAAATGAGCCACTCTGCTAATTATAACCTAACTCAAAGTTAGAGCTATAATCTACCTTTGAGTCAGAGTATAATTACAGTCAATACGGCAATCTCTAAGTTACATACTGAGGGAAAACGATAAAGCAGTAAAATGGAAGTTATACCTTTCTTAGAACCCCATTTCAATAGGCAAAATTTTAATATTCAACAAAGCCCTTGGATTGACCTGTGGCCCACAACCACTATCCTTTTAAAGTAATTTATATATATATATTTTTTTAATTAATTTTTTACAGAGAGGAAGGGAGAACCACTATCCTTTTATCATGTCTTCCTCCTGGGTGATGAAGAACCCACTACACATACCACTTTATATCACTAACGCAGTGTTTCCTCCTCTACGACACCATTCTACAGATGGAGACTCTCGGACTTCAGAGAAAGCCTGATCAAGCACATATTATGGCTCAGGACTATGGACTCGATCCTGGGTCCTTGGATTACAAATCTCACCCACGGTCTTTCCAGTAACTCAGGCTCCTCCCAAGAAGTCACCACATTGCATTCACAAGCCCTGGCTGGTCCTGCCAACCAGCCACCTGTCAGCAGGCTCAGGATTCTTTCCGAGGGAGTGCTCTGGACAGCCTGGCTCCAGGCGACAGGAGCTGGGCAAGTGAGATGAAACCAACTTGCCACCCAGCAGCAGCCATCGCAGTTATCTCTGGACGGACTCTGCTGGGTTCTGATCTTCACTCGCGGGCTGAGACACCATTATGTTGTCCAAGAATCCAGGGTCCACATGACAAATGAAAAAGATGTCTGGACAGCGAACAGAGGCAAAGGATGGTCCCCGAGTTGAGACCAGAAAGAGGAATGCAGCCCAAAGGGCCTTGGGGAAACTTCGGGGAGGGGATGGTGGCGAAGGGGAGAACAAGTATGTCTTAAAGAACACTCTGGGCCTCTGAGTGTGAAAAGACAGGTCTAGTCCATAGCCTAGTGTAGGAAGGGCTATCGAGACAAACTCTGTGTATTAAAAAAAAGTATCAAGCACTAAGGGGTTAGAAGAAATCTGATCTTTTAGGTACTCGTCTGAGGCTATCATAATCTTCATTTCTTTTTCTTTCTTGAGAATCAGATTTTCGCCATGACTAGTTTGGCTCAGTGGATAGAGCATCGGCCTGCGGACTTAAAGGTTCCAGGTTCGATCCCGGTCAAGGCACATCCCCAGTAGGGGGTGTGCAGGAGGCAGCTGATCGATGTTTCTCTCTCATCGATGTTTCTAACTCTCTATACCTCTCCCTTCCTCTCTGTAAAAAAATCAATAAAAATATATTTTTTTAAAAAAGAATCAGATTTTCACTCTAATAAAAATCATTAGCACTCAGCCAGTGTGGCTCAGTGGTTAAGCTTTGACCTATGAACCAGGTGGTCACGGTTAGATTCCTGGTCAAGGCACATGCCCGGGTTGCAGGCTCAATCCCAGTAGGGAGGCATAAAGGAGGCAGCCGATCAATGATTCTCTCATCATTGATGTTTCTATCTCTTTCTCCCTTTCCCTTCCTCTTTGAAATCAATAAAAATACATTTAAAAAAAAAAATACAAGATCCCATCTCTGGACCAGGAAGGCTGAGGACTCACTAAGGAAGGGCCTAATTCTGATGCATCACATCTGGTCTCCCTGGGTGACCTCGTAAGTGCTTCTTTTTTGCCCAACCTACAATGCCTCCGTTTTTGTTTTGTTTTTTAAATAGGGAAGATATTTATTTCTGTTGTTGTTTTGTGCTTTGTTTTTATTTGCTTTTGTTGTTGTTTTTTAGCGACTGTCTGAAATTTCTATAACCTTGCTCCGGATGCAGCAGGGCAAGGCCTCAAACCGTTCCAAAATGTTCTAGCAAGCACTGTAGGAATGCACAGGGTCACCCCAGACCCACGCACGCTGGAGGCTTGCACAATGCCTCCATTTTTGCAACCCGTCAGTCTTCTGTTGTGAGTCAACACAAATGGGAGTGCCTACTACGCGCCAAGTATTACTGCTTCACCATCTCTGCACTCTGGACCAAGGAGCCATGTAAACCTAGCAGCTCAAAGGCTAGTGAAAGAAATAAGCTCACACTTATTTTTACTAATAATTTGAAATTGCATTCATTCACACATTTTCTGGACCCCACGTATTTCCCTGAGAAATAACTTTTCCTTGCAAGTTGCAAATGCAGAGAGGCAACTCTAAACCTTTAGAAGTTTAAGGACAATTGAAGAAGTGTGTCTTTGCTTTAACTTTTACTTGGCTTTGAGTAAAATGGGTTAGTTAACCGCTTGATAGCTCTACAAAAGCTCTTCACAAGGCGCCAGAAGCTCTAAGCGCCAATGGAGCTGGAAGGAGGAGAAAGCAGGGATTATGAGGCTGAGGCTCACACATATTTCCATTATCTCTTGAGGAACATAATAATATATCTGACCAAAGGGGGTGGGTGGCAAGGGAGAACTAACTGTGGCCTCTTCCTTACGGGCAAAGATTCAAAGTAAGCTGACAAAAGAGATTCGCTGCACATTTAAACATAATACACAACCTGGTGCAGAATACATGTGGACTGCTCCAGTACCTGACGCTTTATTAGTGAAGTGAGATATGGTTAGAGTGGGTACCAGGGAGATCATATTAACCAGTTAATTGCCACCATATTTTGAATTTAATTTAAAAAGGCCAGCCGCTTGCGTCTATAGACGCTTATGGCATACAAACAGTTAATAAAACAGCTGTGGTGGCGATCTTTATTTCTTGGCCAGCCCATCCTTAAAATGGTGTTCTAACTCTCTATCCCTCTCCCTTCCTCTCTGTAAAAAAAAAAAATATATATATATATTTTTTAAAAAAGATTAATAGTTTCTTTCCAGCTGTGGGTCTGATTTTTCTACAAAGAGGAAGGGAGAGGGATAGGGAGTTAGAAATTTTAAATTTTTTATAATTGACTTTAAAGAGAGGGGGAGAGAAAGAAACATCATCGGCTGCCTCCTGCACACACCCTGATGGGGCAATCGAACCCACAACCTGAGTATGTGCCCTGAGTGGGAATCAAACCCACCACCTTTGGTTTACAGGACGATGCTCCAACCACCTGAACCACGTCGGTCAGGTCTTCAAAAATTTCTGATGAATATCTACTATAATGTGCATCAAATATAAAAAGATAATAGATACCACTGAAATCTTCACTAGCCAATAGTTTATAGAACTGCCCTGGATCCTCTATATTAGGTTGGGAAGGGCTGTACTTTTATAAAGAGCTTACCAGAGATACCTCACAAATCCGGTAGCCCTCACTATTCAAATTTATTCAATTTCTGAATGCAGATCAAAAAAGTCTGGCTGGCAAGAGAGACTTGGATGGTTGGCTAAGGAGTAAGCATTCCCATCCGTATCCTTCGCACCATTAGCAAATGGAAGACTAGTGCTGGAAAGACTTGCGCCTGCAGTACCTGAGCTGAGGCGTGAGGCAGACCCTTTCCGGTTTCCCAGCTACTAAAACAGCCTGCCCTTTGAACCTTCCTTAAAAACTGCCCTTCTCCTATCACCACAGAGCTTGTTCTTCAAGGCCTCCCCACCACCTACACAGTAATGGTCAAACTTTAGCCTAGTCTTTCACTTTTTACAACCTTCTGTCGTATGGGAAACACTAGACAACAAGGATGGCGTAAGTACTATGAGTAGGTCCACATTCTGCCCTGGACTTACAGGCCTAGTTCCAGACCCACAGCTGGAAAGAAACTATTAATCTTTTTTTAAATATATTTTTATTAATTTTTTTACAGAGAGGAAGGGAGAGGGATAGAGAGTTAGAAACATCGATGAGAGAGAAACATCAATGACAGAGAAACATCGATGAGAGAGAAACATGGATGAGAGAGAAACATGGATGAGAGAGAAACATGGATGAGACAGAAACATCGATCAGCTGCCTCCTGCACACCCCCTACTGGGGATGTGCCCACAGCCATCGTACATGCCCTTGACGGGAATCGAACCTGGGACCCTTCAGTCCGCAGACGATGCTCTATCCACTGAGCCAAACTGGTTAGGGCAAAACTATTAATCTTTAAAGAGCCTATATCCCCATCTCGTGTGCCCATCCCTAAGGGCAGCTTTGAGGCCTAAACGAGACCAAATGTGAAAACCCACTGACAACTATCAATCACTCGACAAATACAAGAAGTCAGTTTTACTGCCCAGACAGAAATCAATAGTTATTGCACCAGAACTTCCCGGGATACGAGCAAGCTGTGACCTTCGAAGTGAACTAGCTGACTATCTGAAAGGCCAGGCCATAAAGCCAGTGAGACCCGCTACTCCGAGCTTTCCTCCTTTACCATCTGACATTCGGCCAACTGCCCTATGAATAGTATCTGGCACAAGGGGGTGCATTCAGTATGTTTTTGCTGAATGACTAAGTTCCTAAAATACACTTGGATACAACCAGCCTGGCTGGTTGCTCCGTTGATTGGAGTGTCGTCCCATACAGCAGAGGCGGTTTCAATTCCCAGTCAGGGCACATGCCCAGGTTTTGGGTTCAATTCCACTATCGAATGTACCAGAGGCAACTGATCAATGTTCCTTTCTTTCTCTTTCTCTCTTCCTCCCTCCTTCCCTCCCTCCATCTCAAATCAATAATATATCCTGGAATTGTTCCCCAAAAGGGGACCTGGCCAGCAGTAGTGTGTGGGTTCTTGACTTCGCGCAGGAAAAAGTTCACAACACAAGTCCAGGTGAAGGTTAGAGGACGTTTGTTGAAGGTGGGGCCGTGAAACAAGGAAGGGCTGGGAGATGAGCCCAGGCGGGGCTGCTTTGGCTAAGAAGTCACAGAAAAGGGGGCCTTGAGGCAGGTTCAGGGGTTTTGTCTGGGAGGAACTGCGGGTGCCCTCTGCTGCCCTGGTTGCAAGCCTCGTGGGGCCCCTGAGAGTTTAGGAGGTGCATGCCTGGGGGGAAGGAGGAGAAGGGCGGGGGAGGGGAGGGGAGGAAGGCATGGGCAAGCTCCTGGGACGGAGAACACACGCTGGGTCCTTTGTCTTGAGGCTTTTATCTCTCTTGCAGGTGGAAATCTTCGGGCAGGTCTTAGGGAAGGTTTCAACAGAATATTCATCAGCTTTGTGCTGATGGACCAAAATGAGGTTTATTCTCATTTGTCCTTGAGCCTGGTTGGCAAATAGCACTAATTAGATTTCTGTCCTGTCACCTGGAGTAGGGTGGTTGTGGAGAAGTGCACACCATTTACTGTTAAGTGTCCCTGGCTTAGAGAAGACAGGATCTACTATGTGGCTGCAAACTGCTGTTCAACTATCTGTCGTAGTTTCTCTATTACACTAGCCCTGGCTCACTAGCCCGTCTCAGAATAAGGATTTCAGAAACACACACTTGGATGATGATAAAAAGGATAACATGCATAAAGGATGCCCTGTGCCTGGGAGCAAAGACCAAAGCTTTCAACTACCAGGACAGCTTCTCGCTAAAAGCAGTTGGGGAAGGAGGTGGTCATGTCCTAGGGCAGAATTGTTCCCTAACAAAAGTCAATCTTCCCCTGAACTGAGTCTGTTTGTTGTCTCTTTGCATCTAGGATAACATACCTGATAACAATGCTTTAGAATAACAAAAGTAATTTCCTTTCCTCCCCCAAGCACCATAGGGGAGACCACAAATCCCTTCCTTATTACTGTGTTCATTGTTGACTGTTAAGATAAATAAAATAAAAAAGGCATGTTTTTACTGACTTCAGAGAGGAAGGGAGAGAGATTGAGAATCAATCAGCTGCCTCCTGCACACCCGCTATGGGGTATTTTGCCAGCAACCTGGGCAAATGCCCTGTCAGAGGCAGAAATATAATAAATACCTATTAATTATAAGAACTGAAATAAGAACTATTAATCATGCTCTGTTGACCAGGATGGTTCTGCTCTGATTAGGGCGAGCACATGCTAACCTGGCTGGGAGCTGCACACTCTGCGATGCAGCCCATCCTTCTCTCCCCAACTGCGTATCATTATGGAAATGGCCAAAACAATCTAGTCCTGGAGGCACCTGCCCTTTACAACCCCCAGCCCCCCACTGCCTGTAATCTGGTCCTGCAACATCCCCCTCCCCCAGCAGCCCGCAGGATTTGGAATTTGAGGTGATTAAACCGGTACCCACTTCCCCAGACCTGTAATTCCTATCTCCCCACGTAATCTCTGTCCTTTTACTCAATATAAGCATCTGGCTTATGCGGGAGAGGGAGAGCAGATTTTCGTGGATGACCTGCTGCTCCTCCTCCCATACTGCTGGCATTGTTGGAATAAACGCTCATACATGATTCAACCCGTTGGCTTAACTGGCTCAAGTAGTGTGACAGGCAGCCTGGACCCACTGGTTGTCTGGTTTCACCTCAACCTCCAGGCTATGCACTTTACTTTTTATCCAATCACAGAGGTTTCCCTGCATTACTTTCCCCCATCTCCCTAATCTATCACCATGGAATTCATGTGGTAACTCCCTTACATCTTCCTCTTTGATTTTGATGTATAAAATCAGTGGTAAAACTGCCATTTTTCGGAACATTTTCTCAATCTGTTGAGATTTTGCTCCCTGGCAATTGTCTTCAGTTTGGCTCAAATAAACTCATAAAAATTCTCTACAGATTTGAACACTGATAGTTCTTACAAATCAATAAAGAAGACAAAACCCTCCAAAACAGGCAATAAATAGCACTTCACTAAGGAAGATACAGGATTGGCCAATAAACAAAGATAAACTTTCCACATTTGCCATGAGGAAATGCAAACTAAAGTCACCCTGAGCTGCCACTACACCAAAACGGTTAAAATGAAAAAGACTGACACCACCAAATGTTGACAAGTTTGTGGATGGAGCAACTGGAACTTCATACATTGCTGTCTGGAGTGTAAAATGGCAGAACCGCATTGGAAAACTGGTTGGCACTTGCCTATAAAATAAACATACATCTATCTACCCGATGACTAGCAATTCCGTACCTAGGTATTTACTCAAGAGAAATAAAACCATGTATGTCCACAAAAAGTCTTGTGCAAGAATATTCAGAGCAGCTTTATCCGTAATAGCCCCAAACTGGAAACAATCCAAATGTCCATTGTCTGGCATATGGATAAACAAATTGCGGTATTTTCCTACAATAATATAATACTCAGCAATAAAAAGGAACAAGCCACTAATATACTCCAACAACATAAATGGTGGCGCTAAGTGAAAGAAACTAGGTACAAAAGAATACATAGAATATTAATTCTACTTATGAATAGGTAAAACTCTCCCCGTGGAGTGGGGTGTGTGGGAAGAGACACAAGGGAACTTTCTGGAAATGTTCTCTTAGGGATGTGGGTTACACAGGCACCCGAATTTGTCAACTTAATGAACTGGATCCTTAATGTCTGTGAATTTCAGCACATGTGAATTATGCCTCAATAAAAGAGAGAAAGAAAACAAAGACACATTTTTAAAATCTCTAATATAAATACCTGAATGAATATGCTTTGTTACTGGACCGAAGGAAGCTTTTACCATTCCAAGGCAAAAACAAAAGACACACACACTTTTAAAAAGTGAAACAGTGAAAACAGGATAGACCAAAACATTCCTCAGGCTACCAACCAACAATGGCACCTAATGTAAACCGCCTGAACTCTCTCTCCCAGCCTCGGTTTTCTCATCTATAAAATGGAAGCAAGAGCCCTGAGTGGTGTGGCTCAGTGGGTTGGAGCATGGTCCTGTGCAGTAGGGCATAGGATCAAAGTTCCTTCCTTCCTTCCTTCCTTCCTTCCTTCCTTCCTTCCTTCCTTCCTTCCTTCCCCTCTCTCTAAAAAAACAAACAAAAGAATCAATTTTAAAAAATGGGAATGAAGTAATTACTTCACCAAGGTTACATAAAAATTAAGCTTATGCAAGTCTGGCATAGTACCTGGTACACTGAACCTTAATAAATGGTGGTGGGAGGAAACAATTGGAAAATGCATGAATAAGGTCCATGTTACCTACCTGGCAATGGATTATAAGTTCAAGGAAGAACCCTTCCAGGGCACTCTTATTTGAACATCTTCCCAGAAGCCTACCCTTCTTCTTTTTCCTGCAAACCTGCCCCGCCCCCTTCCTGATAACTGATGGCATTCCAGCCACCCGGCTGGTGAGAGGAGGGGCGGTGGGGGAAGGGAGAGGTGTCTTGCTCTTCCCTGGCCCTGGCTTAACACTCTTCCTGTAAATCAAAGTTTTGGATAACCAAATTACATGTAAAGGTTTGAGGAAAACGCTCACCGTTTCTTCAAAAAGTCTAAAATTGTTTTATGAAATAAAAGACACTTTTAATAAAGATTACCAGTACTTAAGCCAGGTTTCCATTAACTAGGTTTACCTAATGTGGCATTCTTACATCTGCTGGGGAGTTTTCTGACCTTTCCAGGGGCCACATATATTTCCAGATGCTAAGACGTGCACCCCAACAACCGCTTTCCACCAAGAGCACGCCCCCTCGCGGAGAGAGCCCGCATAGCGCTCTCCTTGTAGCACACGGACACTGACCGCTTGGCCTACTGCCAGCAAGGGGCTCAAGTAGACTTATCCTTTGCGTAAATCTACTAAGTACATTTGCCTAATGCGGTGCCCTAGATTTTACAAATCACATTCACTGATGTACTTGCAAGTCTGCAAATCGGAATGTTTTCAAGGAGGACACAAGTCTTTTGTATAAAACAGGCTGTCTAGATTATCAACAGGGAGCACCAAATAGCCTGAAGTCTCCTCCTATCTGTTTGCTATACAGTCATTTTAAATTTCTGTAAAGGATTTCCTGGTTTGTAGCAAAGATAGGGTGTTGAGCCAAGGCACCGAGGTTCTATCTGCATTCGCACTGAACAACAGTCAACCCCACACATACCACAGATCTGCCTGAAACCTTTCAAGGCCAGAAAGTCCTATTGTGTCCTGGGGCACTGACTGAAGGAAAGTTGAAACTATAAATAGCACAGAGAAGACCATAGTCCCTGGGAGAAAATGTTTTGCTTAAAGTGGCACAACTACACAATTCGACATAATGTCCATTATATATATTTAAAAAAAAACAATCCTGAATATCTTTCAAGAAAAAAAAACTCTGATAATTAAGAAAACTGTATTCCCACTAACGAAGTCTTACTACCATGTTTAAGGTAGTTCAGGTTATCGCCTGAAAAGTGGCTCAGGTGTAACCCTCCATATCAAGATGTCACAAAACTTGAAATTGAAATGCAAGGGGACCCCACTCCACGGCGGCGCAGCCTACGGGTGCCCACAATCCACGTGGAGCAGGCGCTGGGAGGAGCCTCGGGTCTCCTCGCTGCCCCTGATGATCATACAAACAACATCTTTAACAGTTCCAGCCTTAAGAAGGAAATGAGACTTGCCTGGGGCCTGATAAGAAAGGTATAGGGGGTCACCTGTCGATAAGCAGAAAAATGGGTGTAAAACGGCTTCCCGGGGCTGATCAGCAGGCAGTAAATCACAAGTCAATCCCTTCCTTTACAACAGACGTGGGGGGCTGGGTGTGGGGGTGAGGTCGTCCACAGATCGACAGGGACCCTCAACCATTTCATCTCGGAGCCGAACGCGCGCTGCCCGAGGCCGGGTGTGGGCAGGGAGCTTGGGCGCACGGGTACCCAACGTGCCCAAGTCACCCCACGGCGCCGTCCGGACCCGTCGGGACACAAAAGCCCACCGGGTGTCAGGAGAGGGCGGAAAACACGTGCTCCTCAGTGGGACCCAGGGTCTCCGCCACCCGGGGCACCTCCATCCGAAACCGCGGCCGCGGCGCGCTCTGTGCCCTGGGCGTTGGGGCGCGCGCCGGCCCACCCGGGACCCCGGGACCCCGGACCCCAACCCCGACCCGAACCCGCCACAGGGTGGCCGAGCCGCGGCAGCCGCGGATAAGAATTAAATTTCTAATCATGTAACTTGCGGCGGATTAGCGTTCGGCCTTCGGATCAGCCAACCCAAGGCCGAGCCAGGAGCCAACTCGCGGCCTGGACGGCGCAGCGCGGCGCGGGCCGGGGGCCGGGGGCCGGGGGCCGGGGTCTCAGCGCCTCCCCCCGCGGCTGCGCCCCGCGCGTCCCCACGGCCCTCCGCGCTCACCAGGTACGAGACTCCGAGCAGGATGGTGCCTGTGCGCACATGGCAGCACAGGCAGCAGCTGTTGGAGAAGAACCGCGTCCAGGGCGCGACCATCTTCATCGCGGCGACGGCGGGCAGAGGGGCGAGCGCCACTCAAGTTGGCGGGACCCTCGGCGCGTCGCTCCGGCCGCCGATCGCGGCTACTGCTCCTCGGCCCGTCGGGCTCCGGCTGCGGCTGCGGCCCCCTCGCTGGCTCAGCCCCCGGCCCCGGCTGCGCGCCTCTCCGAAAGCTCCGAGCGACTGCGGCGGCCGGACCCTGCGCTCGGGAGGCGGCGGTTGAAGGCGGGGCGGGCGGAGGCGGGGCGGCCGGGCCACGTGACCCGCGCCCGCGCCCGTGATGTCACCCGGGGCTCCAGCCTGCGGCGGGCGCTGCCAACCGAGTCCATAAGTCAGTCATCCTGCGCCGCCCGCGGGCCCCGGGTAGGCAGGCCTCGGGGTTCCGGGCCTCCCCCCACTCTCTTTGGGTAACACACCATCGGGGGTTGAGCTTCTCTTACAGCCCCCCCCCTCTGCACCACCACCTTCACTCCCCCCACCCCACCTCCTGCACCGATCTCGCGGGTAATCTGCCGATGCAGGGCCATCTCTGTTGGCGTCTTGCAGGCAGGAGGAGGGAGAGCTGCGGGGTGCGATTCCGGTCCACTGCGGGACTTTGAACCGCGGTGGCCGCCGCCAAGAGCCATTTGTCTGCTTCCCAGCTCAGTTACTGCGGTGGCCATCTCTTCCCAGAAAGCGGGGTGTCGGTCAAGGACATCCTCGCTGTGCTCTGCGCAGCGTTTTTAATCAGGGCCGCAGCTGTACAGGACCAGTCATCAAGCCGACGGTTGCCACAAGGGCTCTGCAAGACACCACCGAGCGGGAAGAGGAATTGAGAGAGAGGGCTTCGAGTCGGGGTTCTCTCCTCCCAGCTGGTGTTTTTTGTTTGTAAGCAGCGCCGGTCCTAGGCTGCCCCTCGGAGGGGTAAGGTGAAGGAAGAAAGATGTAGTGGCCTCAGTCAATCATCAGGTTGAGGTGTGAGGAAAGGATTCTGTTCTTGTTTTAACTATCCTAGGAACTTGAACTTTTGAACTTTCCAGTCCTGCCTCAAGGCCCTGATACACATCAGACCTCCAGATAGCCCTCTGGTTACACCCCCACCCCCCCCAAGGACTGAGGAAAGGATGTTCTGGTACCCAGACCCCTTGGCACCCATGATCCAAACCACCTGTCTTCCGGAGGGTCACCCTCTGGAACCAGTGCAGAGGATAAGAATGCAGGCTGTTTCTTCTCAAGAATGTACTTTTGGCCCTGGCCGGTTTGGCTCAGTGGATGAAGCGTCAGCCTGCAGACTGAAGGGTCCCAGGTTCGATTCCCATCAAGGGCATGTACCTTGGTTGTGGGCACATCCCTAGTAGGGGGTATGCAGGAGGCAGTTGATCGATGTGTCTATCTATCCCTCTCCCTTCCTCTCTGTAAAAAGTCAATAAAATATTTTTTAATAAAAATAAATAAAATATATTTAAAAAAGAAGGCACTTTGCCCGGCAGGTGTGGCTCAGTGGTTGAGCACCCATGAACCTGGTTGCCGGTTCCATCCCCAGTAGGGGGCATGCAGGACGTCTCATCATTGACGTTTCTGCCTCTCTCTCACTCTTCCTTCCTCTCTCTGAAATCATTAACATATTTTTTGAAAAAGGGAAAAAAAAAAAGAATGTACTTTTTACTAAAAGAACACTCAGTTTGTCTTTCTTCGTTGGAACACTTTCTATTGCCCAGTTGGTTTCCAGTTTGCAAACCCTGGGACCTTTGAATAAATCTACTATTTATTTCCTGCAAAGCCTCCAGACTCGAGTTTAACACCTTGAATCACTGTTTAAAGCCAAGCAGCTCAGGTAAGTTAGATTGTTAGCATGTTTCAAAGTTTCGTTTCAAACTTGGAGCAGGAGAAAAACTGGTTGGGTTTAAATTCTTAAGGACAGGCTCTATGGGAAGGAGAGGGATGGTAGATAAGGAAGGTTTCAGGGCAGGACTGGTTAGTTTTACGAGGCTCTAAAACCGTCCCATTCTTCCTGTGTCGCTTAACTCTGGATCCACACTGACCCAGGAAGCATTCTCAGAGGTATCAGGTGTGGGCTCTCGATCAGAAATACTAAGCAGAATGGTGCTGGGAGTTAACTGGAAAGAGCAAACGAGAAAGTTGGCTTTTGTTTTGCTTTCTCACCACAGAGTTCTGTTTTCCTTTACATCAGGGAGAGGTTTTTTTTCCCCCCTGGAATCTTCCATTTAATATTTGATTGTGTCCATAACCACTTTCAACCAGCTATAGGACAAGCATTCATTCTCTGAGAAGAAATGGAAATTGAGAATCAGGATGGGGAGTGCCGCTTTCAAAATTCAAACTTCCAGCAAGTTCCCGCTTCGCCCTCCCCACCAGAATTTCAGCGTCTTTTAGGCAGATGACTGGCTGATTCAGGACATTTTATATTTCAGTGTAAGTGTAGCTAGAGAGCAGACGAGTCCTGAGTAGGGGCGACTGGGATTGAGAAAAAGAAAGAGATAAGACACAGAAGACACAGTAGGGAAAGCTGGGACCAGGTGGGACAGTGTTTTCGGGTGGGAAGACAGTGACCCGGAGCTAGTGTGATGCCTTTATTATATACAGCATGATTCCAGGAAGTTTTACTAGAGTTTAAGACAAAGGAAATTACATGTGAGATCAGGGTTAAAGATCAAGCTGCAATTCTTCGTTCTTGTGGCTTCTTTGTAATTGTCACTCCTGGCCGAGCCTGGATAATTGTGTCCGCTCCTGGCGCCTGGCTGAACTTAGTGGTGAAACCCACCCGCTGGCACCTGAGCTAAAAGGTCAGGCTGACGACCTACCTGCCGCCACTGGACTCATGTGCCTTCCCAGACGCTCTCTACATTTCAGAGAGCCTACTATTCAAGGTGCAGATTTGTAGAAAGATGTCAAATTGCTCTAGATAAGAAGAGAGGCAGAAAGTCGAGGAAACCTGGCTGGAGAAAGGAGGTAGGCAGAGCGAAATACTACATCTGTAAGCAAAGTTTATTCCCTAAAACTTAATGGCTTTGGAGTTGCATTTTTTTGTTTGTTTGTTTGTTTTCTTTTTGGATGCAAGCGATTAAGAGGACTGGCCTGAGAGCAAAGGCTTCCCAAGGACCTCGGCGACAGCTGAGTCGCTCATTCTCACCCAGCGGCCGCTTCGAGGGGGACACTGACGGCACCAGTGCGGTTACTGAGACAAGGCCCCTTGTTTCATCCCTGGGAGCCTCAGCTCCTGGGCCTCACTTCCTCCTTTTCTGCTCAGGTTTCCCTGCAATTCGCACGCCCCTCCTCTCCCATCCGTCGCTCAGCGGTGGCTTCATTACCAAATGTTAAGCCCTCCTTACCCTTAGGATGTGCGGGCTTGCAGCCTCTTTGCCACCCAGGTCCTTTTCTTTGTCTTCCTATCCTCCAGTGTCTCTCTGCATGCATCCTCCTCGGTCCTCCTTCTTCCAAATTCAGATATTTTCCAATGAGTTGGAGAAAATTTTTCTTCCTGTCGGATAAAGCCACTCTCCTTCCTGTTTCAAATGTCCTATTTTCTAGATGTTATTTGTATATCACTCTATCTGTTAGACATCCAGATCACCCAATCTTCATTTGAGTGGCAACTGTGTGTAAGACATAAAGACTTAAAGGCTGCAAAGATTAGAATCTTCTGCTCCTGTACTCAGTTTATTATCGGCACTTGGGCCCAAGTCATTATGACATTAGTCAGAACGTGGGCCCAGTATCCTTACAGATGAAAACAAAATGCCGTGGGAAAGCAGAGGGATTAATTCCATTCAAACTGTAGGGAGTTGGCATCAGTTGGGCCCTGTAAAGGGTGAATAGGATAATAGACCAGGAAAGGAGAAGGCGGAGACCCTTTCTCCAGGAGTTGCAGAGAGGCACCCAGGCCTGGGCTAAGAAGGACTCCTCACTGAAGCCTCTTGGGCAAGGCTCTATCCCAGGAGAGACCTCAGACCCCTCTCAAAGGCTGAGAAATTCCAAGAGTTACCATCTAGCTCCCCTGGAAAGGGAAAATGCATTGGAAAGGAATAATACATTGGAAAGGAATCCAAGTTTCTATGCCAGAGGGTGCTGCAATAATGAAAATACTGCTCTCCTAGGTAAGACAAAACAAAACAAAACAAAACAAAACAAAACAAAAAAACCTTGTAGGGCTCCTCATGCATTCTCCAAACAAACCAGGGACTTGTGCATCCATCCATTAGTGCATCCATCCATTAGTGCATTTGGTGAATGTGGACTTATTGAGTACCTCCTTGAAGCTGAGCATGGATGCCACCTCCGAGAACATGAAGTCTCTGTGTATGAGGAATTCACAATTTAATGAGAGAGACAGAGAAATAGACAGAAAGTAACACACTTGCAAGGCAAGTGCTACTGCATATTTAGCACGGGATGCTGTGAGATTCCCCGTATCTCAGCTTTGGGGAGATCAGAGAGGGCTCCCCAGAGGTGGTGACATCTAAGTTCAGACCTGTAAGATAAGCTGGAGTTGGCCAGGGAGACAGAAGGTCACACCAAGAAGGATGGAGCGGCGTATACAGTTGGTGAGGCTTAGAGACAGCAAGTAGAACAATAGCTGGGAGCTCACATGTAAAGGGAAGAGGGGCGGAGCAGCATGAGATAGGACTCTGGCAGTTTTAGGGGTGTCAGCGTAGGTGCAGGAGGTAACAGCAGACCACGCCATGCTGCACTGAGAGGTTTAGAACGTATTTCCTGAAGAAAATGGGAAACTTCTGCGCTGCTGAGGGTTTTACAAATATTTTTAATGGGTTTTACGAATATTAAACTCATATGACTCAATGACAAATTAATATCACAAGCTTAAGGTATATGCAAAGGAGATCAGCAGGACTAGCTGCATGATTTGCAGAGCCCAGTGAAAATTGGAAACGTGTGCCCCTCTTGTTGTGGACCCTGAGAAAGAAGATACCTCAGAAGGGCTCTCAGCTGCCTGGGCTCAGATTTTGAAAACAGAGCCTGGCAGCCATTTCTACAAAGGAGCCTCTCACACAAACCGCACGTCAGGGAGAAGCCTGCACTGAGCTGCCACCTCAGACAGCCCTGATAACGGAGTTCCTGGAATCCTATTTCAACCAATAGGACTGAGGCTTTCCCCCATTCAATGGGAAGCTTCTTTACTAACCAATCAGAGCAGCTCCGATCTGACCAATCAGGACAGTGCATTTTGGACCTTCAAGGATTTGGAGTCCTCGTTTGTATGAACCAATCAGGGGCCAGAGTGGGGACTTCTCTATCAGTCAGTTCCTCTCTGGCTCTAAGAGCTTGCTTTTCTTTTCCACCCACGAGAAGGAAACTGGAGCTGAAGCCGAAACACGGAGTCTGTGGGTGCAGAACAGAGCAGACCAGTGCAGAGTTGTCTAGCTGAAGAGGGGCCTGGCCCCAGGGCCTCCTAACAGCCATGCTGTTTGCACCGAATAAAATGTTCTTCCTCACCACATCCCAGGTTGAGGACTCCTGTTGGTGTCGAATGGACAGCAGCAGCCTTCCGTGAGCATGGTTTAAAAAGCATTAATAACTTCAAGACGCAACGGTGAAACCTAAGTCAAGCAGGGGCCGCCTGGGGCAGCCTGTGCTGCTGCCAGGTCACAGGCCTGACAAGCCAGCAGAGGACATTTGGCTCAGGCAGACCAGAAAGTCCTGAATGAGAAAGTGGCCCCAGCCTCATTTCGTGGCGCCTCCGGCAATCACCCTCTCCAGCATAACAGGAGGCAGCGGCCCTGGAGGGCCAGACAGCCAACCCACGATAAAAACGGCCGCTCACAGCCCACAGCCTCCCTGGCCGGCACTAATCGGTCTGCAGGACAACGAACTCCATCTAATCAGACCAGAACACTTACATCCCCCAGCCTCCGCCCCTTGCGGTTTTTGCGCATAAAATTCAACCCCAAGGACAGCGGAGGCTGAGTCCTAACCTCCCCCGGTTGTGGCTCCCCCCGCCCCATTCCCTCTTGCTCGCTGTACCCACCTGTATCCTTGAGCAGCTCCAATCCTACAGTGCCCATGAGGCTTGGCCTGGCGATAGGAGCCATCTCTCTCTTAGAAATTAAAAACAAAACTAAACAAACAAGCAAATGAATGAGAGTTGTCTCTTGTGTTTTTGTGGGGTTTTTTTTGCCAGATAATAAATACCTGCTTCCTGGGGGCTGTGATAAATGCCACTTCTATAGAAGTGTGTGGGAGAAAATAAGTCGGATGCCAGGTGATTCATAAAAGAATCTGGATCTGGTCCCGGACAGGGGGGTCAGGACTGTGAAGGTCGGGACGTGAGACTGGCTCCAGCCCTGAACTGCAGCCAAGGTGAACGTCAAAAATCATGATGGATATGCTCTCAGAGACCCGTGTAATTAATCATAGAGTTATTAAAGCTGGGAAGCGGCAGTTCATCTCGGGGGACAGTGAAACAATCATGGACTTATTGGGGTTTGTTCTGGTTCTGGACTGGGGGCTGTGAGAAAGAGTGCGTAAGACAATCCCCGCCTCTGAGAGACTCATAAAACAGAAAAAGAGACAAAGGTGGACCGAAGGAGTCCTTCGTCCAGCGGTCCTCAACCTGTGGGTCGCGACCCCTTTGGGGGTTGAACGACCCTGTCACAGGGGTTGCCTAAATACATCCTGCATATCAGATATTTGCATTACAATTCATAACAGTAGCAACATTACAGTTATGAAATAGCAACGAAAATAATTGTATGGTTGGGGGTCACCACAACATGAGGAACTGTATTAAAGGGTCAAGGCATTAGGAAGGTTGAGAACCACTGCCTTAGGGGAAGATGGTGTGGCTAACAGTAAAGAAACAGTGTTCTGATTAATAGCGCGATTCATACGACACTCGTAGTTTATCAGTGTTTAAAGACTTGGGATGCGATCAAGTTCACCTATATCCGAGTCCAGTCAGGAAGATAGGAACCACTCTCCATCTTTCACACGGAGGGCATGTGATGCTGTAATAAAATATTTCACAAGCGCCATCTTGACCCAGTTTTGAAACCATAGCTAAACATCCTCCATTTCCCTTCCAAAGGCATTTGCTACGCCCCCACGCCAACTACTTCCCTTCTCAGGCCATACGAGCCTGGGTTATAATGCGCACTTTTTGAGGGCCAGGCACCCAGATCCCCTAGGGTCCTTTCTCCCCTGGATCCTCGGAAATACTCAAAACACCGAAACCCCAGGAAGTCCTCCAAACCCAGCTCACCTCACCCCACTTGCCATGCATAAGCCACCTCCTCCCATTCCAACGGGCTGTTTCCTTGTCCCAGGGCACAGCCAGTTCTCTCGTTTGGAGCTACAGGTCGCAAAGAGTTCTGCCTTTCCTCTACCCGCGTGTCACTGTGCTGTGTCCTGCTGTCCCTGGAAGGGGACTGGCCTGGAGCGGGTCTGCCTCGGGCCGGCTGTTGTGTGTGGTTCTTGACTCCACGCGGGAAAGATTTCCCAGTCTGACTGCGGGGGATTTTGAGAGTGTGTTTATTAAACACACTGGGGACAGAGAAACACTTTGCTGAAAGCCGGGGTCCGTGGGATGAAGGAAGGACTAGACGGAGCAACAGGGCTTCGGTTCTCCAGAGATGGTGCAGGAAAACAGTGAGGCGCGGCGGGGACTGCGGTCAGCTCCCGGGGAAGTGAAAGGAAAAGGGGCCGCGGGAGACAGGTTCAGGGGACGAACCTGTGGGGGACTTCCTAGAGTGTAGGAGGAACTAAAAAGTTTATGCTCAAGAAGGGGCATGGCCGCGCCCCCGAGGGAGTCCGTGCTGGTAGCCTTGGTCCGTAGGGGTTTTATCTTCTGTGGGCCAGAGTCTCAGGGGAGGGTCTCACAGAACATTCATCAGCTTCCCGGGTGCGCTCTTTCATATGCTGATGCGTCCAAAGGAGTGTAGCGGGGAGTCTGAGCTCGTTCCCTGGCCAGCTTCACTGTTTTACTTGTATCTTGGGTCTGCCTGGTTCTAATTGGGGTTTAGTTTAGTTTTGTTTTGTTTTGTTACTTGTTCCCCTGATTCCATCCATCCTTGGGTTTGGCTGGCACAAACAGTGTTAATTGGGTCTCGGTTCTCTATCTCCCTGACAAGAGTGATTTAAGCTATTTATTCTCTGGTGAGGGAGGAGAAGTATAAACCATTTGTTCAGAAGTGTCCTTGGTTTGGGAAGATAAGGTCTTGTGATTCACGGGCTGTCTGTAGGTTGTTCACATTGTTTGGCATTCTTTAGCTATCGGTCTCAGTTCCCCGCTCCACTTGCCCAGCAATGTTCCTAGCTTCTTCCTAATCCTGTCTCGCTGCCATGTAAAGAAACCTCACCACTCACCGGGCCAGAGCTGAGACCACGGCAAGAAGAGCCCAGCCCTTCTACTTGTGGGATGCACTCCTACTGTTGGAAAGGCCTCCCAAAGCAGAGAGAAGAGGAGAAATGCCGTGGCCTCTCCCCTCCTCCCATCCTCCAGTCTTCAGCTAGTGGGTCCCATTGGCTAAGTTCTCAGACGCCTAGAAGACATACTTTCCTGCCTTGTGAAAACAGCAGTGGGACCTGACTTAGGGTGGTGAACATGCATTGCAATATACAGGTGAAATGTAGAATTGTACACTTGAAATCTATATAATTTTATTAGCCAATGTCACCCTGATACGTTTAATAAAATTTTAAAGTAAATAAGAAAGTAAACATGTAAACAGCTGTCAGACCCACAGGCCAAACCCAGCCAACTGCTGCTGGTTCTTGTATAGCCTATGAGTTAAGACTAGTTCTCTATTTTTTTTAATGGTCAAAAATATATATATCAAAAAGAGAATAAGCTCTAACCGGTTTGGCTCAGTGGATGGAGCGTCGGCCTGCAAACTGAAGGGTCGATTCTGGTCAAGGGCATGTACCTTGGTTGCAGACACATCCCCAGTAGGGGGTGTGCAGGAGGCAGCTGATCAATGTTTCTAACTCTCTATCCCTCTCTCTTCCTCTCTCTAAAAAATCAATAAAATATTTTTTTTTTTAAAAAGAGAGAGAATAAAATTTTGGCCCTGGCCAGGAAACTCAGTTGGTTAGAGCATCATCCTGATACACCAAGGTTTTGGGCTCGACCCTCAGTCAGGGCACATGTGGGAATCAACCAATGGGTGCTTGGATAAGTGGTACAACAAATCAGTGCTTTTCTCTCTGTCTCCCTAAAAATCAATTGTAAAAATTAACAATTTAAAAATATAAGATTTTGTAACACTTGAAAATTATATGAAATTCAAATGTCAGTGTCTACAAGTAAAGTCTTACTTGAACACACAGAAATAAATAAAATATGGCTCTAACTGGTTGGCTCAGTGGATGGAGTGTCAGCCTTCGGACTGAAGGGTCCTGGGTTCGATTCCAGTCAAGGGCATATGCCTGGGTTATGGGCTCAATCCCCAGTAGGGGACATGCAAGAGGCAACCGATCAATAATTCTCTCTCATCATGATGTTTCTCTCTCTCCCTCTTCCTTCCTTTCTGAAATCAATAAAAGTATTTTTTAAAAATATGAAATATGATAAACTGTCAAAGTACATCAGGAGGTCATTCATGTTTACAGTACCCTTATTCATAGTACCCAAAAGTTGGAAGCAACCCAAGTGCCCATCTACAGA
This sequence comes from Murina feae, assembly GCA_004026665.1. Classification (NCBI taxonomy): domain Eukaryota; kingdom Metazoa; phylum Chordata; class Mammalia; order Chiroptera; family Vespertilionidae; genus Murina; species Murina feae. The sequence continues at coordinate 39,172 of PVJC01008429.1, forward strand.
TAAATGGATACACAAAATGGGGAGCATCACTGAACCTTAAAATGGAAGGAGCCCGAATGATGTAGCTCAGAGGTGGAGCGCCAATCTATGAACCTGGAGGTTACTGTTCCGTTCCTGGTTAAGGCACATGCCCGACTTTGGGGCTCGATCCCCAGTAGGGGGCGTGCAGGAGGCAGTTGATCAATGATTCTCTCTCATCACTGATGTTTCTATCTCTGTCTCCCTCTCCGTTCCTCTCTGAAATCAATAAAATATATTTTTTTAAAAAGTTCTGGAGATCTGTGTCACAACAATGTGAATATACTTAACACTGCTAAACTGTTCACTTAAAAACAGTTACAATTTTATATGTTATTTAAGCTCTGCAGCGTCAGGGCTGGGGTTGGGATGCAGGATGGTCTCATTGCAGGACTTGAGTGCATTCTGTCTCCATGCTCCCACTCAGATCCTATTATCAGGGTCTCACGTCTGGAAAACAAAGCACATATATGAAGCACTAAAGAATAATGCTGGCTGGTAGAGGGAGCCCGGACATAAAGCATTCCTGAAAACATACACGAAACCAGAATGTTCAAAATTGATGCAATAGTTTCTGTTCCAAGAGAGTTAAACATCTTTCTAATTACACCACAACTTGCAAACACAAGCTTTGATGATATTGCTTTAGCTTTTTACAAGTTTCTTAATGTGTTTCCTTCACAAATGAACAGTCAATTCACTTAGATGGTCCAGGGAACCTCTGATTAAGGTAGTCACAGCGTCTGGCTTACCCAAGGATTCCTCTCGAGTATTTTAAGTTTATGAAATCTGTTTTTATGACTCATATCAGCACTTTAACATCCCGTTTTCCACCCATGGTTAGGAATTAATAAGGGCTAAATGTCATAAACGATTAAAATGCTTGTACGAATAGTCCCTTACCAGGGCAAGACGGATCACACTGGCAGCATCAGCAGCTGACATCACTTACTGGTTGTCAGCTGAGAAAGGGAAGTTCAAATTCAGCAGAAGAAACATTTCCTAACAGAGTTGGCTGATTTACTACTGACCTGCTCACCAAGTACCTGGTCCCCTCTCAGTGGTGCCACTCCCACCGGGACCCCTGCCCTCTTGAGCTCAGGAGTCCCCGAGTGACTTGCTTTGGCCAATAGAATATGGTCAGAAGCCATGTGGGTGGACGTCTGGTAAGAGTTAGGTGATGATCACCCCAGGTCTTCCTCCTCTACCTAAACAGAGGTGGGTAAGACTGCTCCTCCAGCAGCAGCCCCAAGGGGACAACGCTGAGGATCGGAGCCATGGAGTGTGGGCCGGGAACGACGCGTGGGGCTGTGAGCACAGGGACTCGTGCATCCTGATGATACAGGAGGAAAATGTGGTTGTCACACCAGCAGAGCATTAAAAAGTAGCAGGTCAAGTGCCCAACAGTGACATCTCTAGTTGATCTGGGCAAACACAAGGGCTTCATAGAGGAGCTGGAACCTAGTAGGAGCTTTGAAGGGAAAGGAGGACTTTGATGAGTGGGTGCGTCATCTCTTCTCTGCCCTATTTTAATGGTCTGACTATGAATTTTCAAATACCGGGTAACTAAGGGTCAGCAAACAAACACACACACACACACACACACACAAGAAGTTTTTATTTTTATTTTATTTTATTTTTTATTTTTACTGATGTCAGAGAGGAAGCGGGAGGGAGAGAGAGATAGAGCCCTAACCGGTTTGGCTCAGTGGATAAGGTGTCGGCCTGCAGACTCAAGGGTCCCAGGTTCGATTCCGGTCAAGGGCATGTACCTTGGTTGCGGACACATCCCCAGGCAGTGTGCAAGAGACAGCTGATTGATGTTTCTCTCTCATCAATGTTTCTAACTCTCTATCCCTCTCTCTTCCTCTCTGTAAAACAATCAATAAAATATATATTTAAAAAAAGAAAGAAACACCAATGAGAGAGAATCATTGATCAGCTGCCTCCAGTACACCCCGACTGGGGATTGAGCCTGCAACCCCAGCAGTGCCCTTGATTAGAACTGAACCTAGGACCCTTCAATCCACAGGACGATGCTGTATTCACTGAGCCAAACCAGATAGGGCAGAAGTGTTTATTCTTAAGAAAATTATTCAAGTAAAATGAAAAATGTTCAGAATATGTCCTAACCAGTTTGGCTCAGTGGATAAAGCTTCGGTCCCAGGTTCGATTCCGGTCAAGGGCATATACCTTGGTTGCGGGCATATCCCCAGTGGGAAGTATGCAGGAGGCAGCTGATTGATGTTTCTCTCTCATCGATGTTTCTAACTCTCTATCCCTCTCTCTTCCTTTCTGTGAAAAATCATTAAATAAATTTTTAAAAAAGACAACTTATGTGTTAAAAAATGTTCAGAATAATATAATGCACAATTTCTGTATTCATCATTCAAATCTCATCACATTCCAAGGTTCTGCGGCCTTTGCCTCCTGCTTTTTTTCTAAATAAATAAAACATTACAGCCCTGTTTGGTTTGGCTCAGTGGATAGAGCGTAGGCCTGCGGACTGAAAGGTCCCAGGTTCGATTCCGGTCAAGGGCATGTACCTTGGTTGCAGGCACATCCCCAGTAGGGAGTGTGCAGGAGGCAGCTGATCAATTTTTCTCTCTCATCGATGTTTCTAACTCTATCTCTCTCCCTTCCTCTCTGTAAAACAATCAATAAAATATTTAAAAAACAACAACATTACAGATATAAGGTCAAGCTTCCTGCATACCCCTTCCTTGAAACTATGTCCTGCCTTTAATAAGTTTCCATTTGCAACTCAATAAATTAGTCATTGAAAAAGCTAGAAAACATCAATATTAAAATCTCATTTTGAAAAATACACCTTTTGATGGCAAAACTGAGAAGCATTAAGAATGTTTTTATTGATTTTAGAGAGATTAGAGAGAGGGAGAGAGACAGAAACATTGATCAGCTGCTTCCTGCTTCCATTACGCCCACTATGGGGTATCGAACCCGAAACCTGAGCATGTGCCCTGACCGGGAATCCAACCTCTTAGTGCATAGGATGAGGTTCAGTCCATTGAGCCACCCCAGCCAGGTAAGAAATGTACTTTCAAAATATACTAATATATATATATATATATATATATATATATATATATATATATATATAATTGATTTCTGAGAGGCAGGAAGAGGGAGAGGAAGAGGGAGGGAAACATCAGTGATGAGAGAGAATTATTGATTGGCTGCCTCTTGCACACACCCCCACTGGGATTGAGCCCGCAACCCGGGCATGTGCCCTTGACAAGAAATGGACATAGCCCTGGTCGGTTTGGCTCAGTGGATAGAGTATTGGCCTGGGGACTGAAAGGTCCTGGGTTCGATTCTGGTCAAAGCCACATGCTGGGGTTGTGGGCTCTATCCCCAGTGTGGAGTGTGCAGGAGGCAACCAATCCATGATTCTATCTCAACATGGATGCTTCTATCTCTCTCTCCCTCTCCCTTCCTCTCTGAAATCAATAAAAACATATACATATATATATATATATATAAAAGAATTGAACCCGGACCCTTCAGTCCACAGGTCAATGCTCTATCCACTGAGCCAAACCAACTAGGACTAGAAGTATACTTTTTAAAAAATGAAACACAATGTATTGTATTTAGGTATAAACAGCAGACAATCATCAAAATGCCAGCTGGGCAGAGGAGGGAGCTGAGGGAGAGATAAGACAATACTTGATGGTTGCATTGCTGTTGCAACCGGTATGCTCACACAGAACTGAGAAACAGCATTATCCTAGCCCGTGAGGGTTTAACGGGCTGAGGCCATTTTAGCTGGGACGTGTTTAAAGCCGTCTTCAGTGCCTCTTGCTCATCGCTCGGCAAATGCCCCCTCCGGATCCCTGATGCATTTTATATAACTTTTATTTTATAGGCTAAAATATTTAAAGCAAAAAAAAAGCCATTTTTTAAAATTAAAAATGTCTCGTTTAACTCCTCTCTCTGCTGCCTTTTCATGAAGCCTTTATTATCCTGATAAATGTGCCCAGTGTATGACAGCGTTTATTTTACATTTTACTGAATTTTGCAGTTTTCTTGGAATTGTAGTTGGTAGTATTCTTACCACCGCCACCAGTCCCATTTTAGGAAATAAATGAACATCTAGTACATGCTATTTGTCGTGATCTCGCAAGATCTGGAACAATGTGCAAAGTTGGAGGATATAACAAAATATTTCAGGAATTGAGAATTCCGGAAACATTCGTGTTAGACTGTTTGATTAGAAAAACACATCCTGTTTTAAGCAGCTGGTAGCCGCCTGTGTTGTTATTTGCTAAGTAAGTCGTCAAGGACATGTCGTGCTTCTTCCAGGCCTGGGGACAGTTGTGAGAGAAAGGGAGGAGAGCTCCCTCCTGTTCCGGGAAAAGATTAGGGTGACCTCACTGGAAACAGTGGGGAGAATCCAAAGGCTAAGTGGCACTTCGGTTTGGTTGAGACTGGACCAGAGGGACCTCCTCACATGAATGATGCTGGGGGCCCTTCGGAGCAGCTGTTGGAGGTCTTTTTGTTCGTTTCCAAGGCATTTATTGTTAATGACTTCATTTCACGGCCCTGGGACACAAGTTGATTTGAGACACAGGCACTCCTGCCCTAGCCGGTTTGGCTCAGTGGATAGAGCATCGGCCTGTGGACTGAAGGGTCCCAGGTTCGATTCCGGTCAAGGGCACATGCCAAAGTTGCGGGCTCAGTCCCCAGGTTGGGGCATGCAGGAGGCAGCCAATCAATGATTCTCTCTCATCATTAATGTTTCTATCTCTCCCTTCCTCTCTGAAATCAATAAAAATATATTTTAAAAAAACCCACACCAAACCCTACTCATCTCAATTCAGCTGTCCTCAGGGGAGTCCAGACAAGTCCAGGGAAGGGTTGTGAAATATGAGATGAATGCTAGACAGACAGCAGCTGGGGCAAGACAGAATGCCCAAGTGTTTGGAAGCTGTGTCTTCACATCCAGTGAAAAGCTGAGCCATCATTGTGGTATTATTACTGATAGTGGGGAAGAGCATGTGGTGAGAACAGAGCCACTGCTGTCTGATAATTTTCACCTCACTAACTACAGATGGGAAGTTTTCTTACCGACCCTGGGAACTGGAGGATGAAGCAAGGCTGTACAAAGATAAGATGCCTCGATGGGTCCATGACTCAGAAAAGAAATTCATCTTGAGAACAGACCAAGGACAGGACACACTTTGATTTGGTTGCTGTGCCCAGACCCTGACCCCCTCTGGGAGTTTTTCTCAGGAACACTGACCATTCTCTGGTCCCAGGAACGGGCCGAGCTGACTGTAACATCATGATTAGCCACCTTGTTATCAGACTCTGAGCTCCTGAAGGCCGGACTGCAGACTCTACCCTCCCCTTTCCCTGTTACACTTGCAGCTCCCAGCTGCATGTAGCTATCTTCTCCCTCGTGTACATATAACCAGCCAACTGGCGCGGGGTGGGGGTGGGGTGCAGAGCAGATTTTCGTGGCTGACCTGCTCTCTCCCATACCGCCGACATTATTGCAATAAACGCTCATATACAATTCAACCTTGTCTCTGCTGAATTGGCTCACGTAGTGACAGGCAGCCTGGACCCCTTGGTTGTCCTTAGAACAAGAGAGCAGAATCCTCCTGTGCTTCCTCCACCCTCAGTGTGCTGGCCACGAACAGATCAAATGATGTCAACCATCAGGTGAGGATAACTGTAACAAGAGGAATAGAGAGGCCTGTAATAAGATTGTTTGGCATCCAAAGCAAACTGTTATTTTTTGAGGAAAGGACTGTCTTCGACCTTGACTGTTAGGAGCTGTCCTCCTGGAACTGGTTGGCCCAGCAGTTCTGTCTTGGGTTCCCTGGGTGGCTTCTGCGTGAGGGAGCTCAGCCTGAACAGCGGACACGTGGTGTGTGTCTCACCGTGAAGTCATCTGGAGCCTTCTCTGCACCGTTGTCCTCCCACCTGGGCCTGCAGGAACCTTAGGGTGACCCGCTGTCCCTGTTCACCTGGGACTCTGGGGGAGGGGGCGGTGGAGGGAGAGGGTTCTGGAATGCAGGACTTCCCATTCTAAACTGGGGAAGTCCTGGGCAAACCAGGAAGACTTGGCGACCTCCTGTTTCCCCCTCTGATCCGTCTCCCCAGAACAGCCAGAAAGAAGAGGCAAACCCCATCAGGGCGCTTCCTCGCTGGAAACCCTCCGATGGCTCCTGGTGTTAGTAAAGCCGAAACGCCCAACAGGACACAAGGGGTCTACATGCTTGGGCCCCTGCAGTCCCCATGGCTTCAGGGCTCATCAACACCCTTCCTTCCCCGCCCTCCTCCCTGCCCTCCCCCCAGGTAGCCGCAAGGTAGGCTCCAGCCATGGGTGTGTCCTGCATGAGGTGCCTGTCTCATTCCCAGGCCTCTGTCATGCTGGTCCCTCCAACTGGAACTCTTCTCCATGGCGGCTGTGGTTTGTGGATCAAGGTCTCACCTCTGACGCCACTTCCTCCGCAAGTCTCTGATTTACCCTATTGGAGCTAGGATGTCTGCATCTGTTAGGACAATTTTTGGCAATTTATGATAAAAACATGACTACATGAAACTTAGAGGTTTCAGTTCTGTCTCATGTGAAATGCATGTGGAGGCGGATGGTCCAGGGCACTTGAGCAGCTCTGCGCTGACTGGGGACTCAGGCTCCTCGCTTTCCGCATCCCCACCCCAGCACGGGCTACCTCATGGTCCAGGCTGACTGGGTCGGCCATCGTGTTTGTACGATGTTTGAGAGTCTGTATTTGTCTGATTAGCAAAGCGTTTCAGATGCTGTATTTGTCTCATTGGCATCAGTTAATCTCGGGACCAAACTAATGGCCAGATTTCTTTTCCTCTCACCCATGATCCCGAGCTCATATTCTGAACCACGTTCTTCTCTAACTCTCACCCCAAGCCAGGGTTTCCCCTGCTCTGAATCACCCAGGGCCAGGTCCCAGACAACCAAGGACAGCCCTGCACCCACAGCCTGCTGGGATTACCCCACCAGGCCATCCTAGGCTTGCCTCTCCTGCAGAAAACGCAGGAAGCACCGTGACCTGTGCACGCCCCTTGCCCTTTCTTCTGCATCCTGACCAAACCTGGGCCTTCTCCCCGTGCCCCTACCCCCTCCTCTTGGGAACTGTAATACGTTCCTCTTCCAATGGCATTAGCTTCTGCATGCCATCGCTCCGTCTGCTTTGTAAATTAAGACCTGGGCACACAGACAAGGTGAGCAGATCCCTGTAGCCCTCCCTGGCCCACACAACACTGCAGAGCAGGGCCATAGCCAGTCTCCTCCCACCACTGGTTCCAGAGGAGACGAAGAGTGTGGGTGTTGTCCCCAAAGAAATCAGGGCTCTGTCCTGGTCACCTCACAGCTCGCTCCCCTGGCACGCGACACTTCCGGGCTAGCCTATCTCTTCTTGTCTCTCAGCTCCCTGCTGCTTGTCGTGGCTCTAGGGGCACATGGGTAAGATGAGAGGTGGGTCTGTCATGTTTTCTTGGCGACTGTTGCATCCCTGCCCCTGACATGATACCTCAAACATCGCAGGCATTCAGGACTGCAGAAGTGTAGCTTGTCCACTATGAGGAACAGAGACATGTCTGCCTTGTTAGTGAAGCGACTTTCTTTATAAAAAGGGGAACATGCCCGAGCTGGTTTGGCTCAGTGGATAGAGCGTCGGCCTGTGGACTGAAGGGTTCCAGGTTCGATTCTGGTCAAGGGCATGTACTTTGGTTGCAGACACATCCCTGGTTGGGGGTGTGCAGGAGGCAGCTGATCAATGTTTCTCTCTCACTGATGCTTCTAACTCTCTATCCCTCTCCCTTCTTCTCTGTTAAAAAAATCAATAGAATATATTAAAAAATAAATCAAAAGGGGAACACACTTGACTTGGATTTGTATTTATGTAGCCATCGAACAATACTTTTCTGAGCCTCTCATCAGGCTTGGTACTAGTTCTAGGTGCCAGAGACGGTGCTGGGCTGAGAGACACGGTCTTTCATTGGGTACTAGGCTCATCGTCAATTCCTGGCAGCAGACCTCAGCCTGGCTGGGCTCACCTTGTTTCTCCTTCAGACGAGTTTAATCTCAGGCTTTTTTACAGTAAGTGTTTAATAAATCTCAACTGAGCCTCTGGTTGAAACAAGGGCAGACTGGGGGGTTTTAAATATCCTCATTATCATCCCAATTTCCTCTTTAAAGATGCTACCCAGTCCCTCTCCCCTTTTAAGTTTTATAGCCCCCAGGAAGTGAAGGATTGAATAATAAGGGCTGGATATAAATTCTAACTCCCTTTCCTGGAACCTTTACAACACTCTGCACTGTTTTCCTTTGAACGTTGGATATTGCAGAAATGTATGCAGAATAGGTTTTTGGCGTGAGCTGAGTTACAAAGCCCCACGCAGCTTCCCTGGCTCCAGGTTCTTAGATGTGGCGTGAAAGCCCCAGCTACCATCCTCTCTCTGTACAGAATTCTCAAAGACATGTTCCCCACGCCTGCTGCTAGCTGAGAAAATAGTTCACTTCCAAGTAATGACTCACTCTGTAATTGGTGCCCAGGTCATAGTTTATAAAGGAGGCCGCATGGTGACATGGAGAAGCTAAAGCCATTGGAAGATTTTTTTACTTGCAGTTCCATTTATTTAAAACCTTATCTATAGAGGGAAGGCGGGGGAGGGCGGGTGGGAAGAGATCAACCAAAGACCTTGTATGCACATATGCGTACCCTATGGGCCGACAGTATAGGGTGTTGAAGGCCTGGGGGAGGGGAAGGGGCAGGACAAAGGGGGGAAATGGGGGAAAATGGGGACATTTGTAATACTTTCAACAATAAAGAATTATTTAAAAATAATAATAAAACCTTATCTATGCCTGGCTGGTGTGCCTCAGTGGTTGAGCATCAACCTATGAACCAGCAGGTCATGGTTCAATTCTCAGTCAGGGCACATGCCTGGTTGCGGGGGCCCGATCCCCAGTAGGGGGCGTGCAGGAGGCAGCCGATCAATGATTCTCTCTCATCATTGATGTTTCTATCTCTCTCTCCCTCTCCCTTCCTCTCTGAAATCAATAAGAAGATTTAAAAATAAATAAGTAAATAAAATCTTATCTGTTCACTGCCTTTCTTGTTTTTAAATTGAATTTATTGGGGTGACATTGGTTGATAAAGTCACACAAGTTTCAGGCGTACAATTCTACAATACATCATCTATATATTGTGTGTTTACCACCCCAGGTCAAGGCCACCTGCCCTTCCTATGGTGATGGTGATGGAAAGGAATGAAAGCAGTGAGTTCTAACTTGGGGGGTCTCTCAAACGCAATATTATCGATTTATTCTTGTCTATGAAATGAGGTTCATAGCATGCAGTGGGGTCCCCAAGGAGTATATCTATAGATAGAGCATTTGTATTAATTACTGTCAGTGCC
>PVJC01008430.1:0-48576 GCA_004026665.1 Murina feae
TTTTATAGATATATTAAATGTTTTTTCCAACATAAAATACGAAAAAACAGCCCTTAGAGAGCATTTGGAAATCCTAGTAAAGACTCTAACCTTCTCCTGGCCACACCCATGGAACACGCAATAGAGCTGCCTTCCATGCTGCCCGTGGCGAGTGCTCATGCACTTACTGACATGGGAGTGGCTGAAAGAGCTGGGTTAGGGTGGTGGCATGATGGGGCTTGGTTTCCTCTTTAGAGTTGCTTTAATATTGTTCTTAAATACTAATTGACATTTTAAAAAAAGAATAGTTTATTGATTTTTAGAGAGAGGAAGGGAGAAGAGAGAAACATCAATGTGAGAGTGTAACATTGATGGGCTGCCTCCTGTACGCCCCCGACCGGGGATTGAGCCCACAACCGAGGCGTGTTCCCTGACAGGGAATTAAACCAGCGACCTCACGGTGCACTGGCTGATGCCCAACCAACTGAGCCACACTGGCCAGGGCCTAATTGATATTTTTTATGGGACTCCCGGCTCCCATACTCAATCATGTTGAGATTCTAAGGGAATTTCTGAATTAAATATTAACGAAGTTGTTTATAATTTTTAGTGACCAGAAATTATCTCGGATTGTAAAAAGTTCACTGGAGAACAGATTTACAATAAGTCAGAGGAGACCGCACACACTGTTCCTTGGCCTGGGTCGCCTCTGTGCTCTTTATGCTCCTTTTCATCCTCCAAAGGCAACCAGGCTTTGCTTTCTCTTCAAAACCATCCCAGTCCACCTTGCCCGCTTGCATCCCACCCGCCCTTCAACAGACTTTACTTGTTGGTAACTCTGTTTACCCTTAGTACCTTTGCCAGTGGGAAGAAGTAATTTGGAGTCAATTAGGCATTTTAGAAATCTTAGGTCCACTACTTGTTAACTGTGCAATGGTTATTTAATTCAGCCTCAAGAGTCTCACCTGTACGATGGGGGTAATGTAAGGTGACCAGATTTAACACTGGTAAAGCGGGACACCATTGACTGCTTGGCGGCCGAAAACCGTATATTCCCTTCCCGTTCTCCCGCTGTTCCCTAGCTTGTTGTGCATTCTTTCCAAAAATTGGGACTTTTTAAAAACGCCGCGGGACGTGGGACAAATTGTTAAAAATCGGGACTGTCCTGCCAAAAGCGGGACGTCTGGTCACCTTAGGGTAATGATACCTTTTAAGCAGATAGGATAAAATAACATATGTAAAATGCTTAGACTAGTTCGTGTCATTTAATATGTGCTGAAGAAATGGTTCCTTTATAACTACCCGTTTCTGTGATGGCATCTATCACACCGTGTTTGCTGCTTACTTGTTTTTCTCTCTCACCAGCCCCTAGAGGACAGGGACAACATTGTATTTATTTCCGGTACCCAGCACGTGGGACACACATCAGACTGTCAATTAAGTGTTTATTGAAGAAAGGAATCTAGTGATCTGTTAGAAGGATTTAGGGTACGGGCTCTAAAATCTCCACTGCTCCCCACAGCTGGTTCTTTATACTCACTTGCTAAGCTCCCTCTGGCCCCACCATCACCCCTAAAGCCATTAGGAATCTCACTGTGGGCTTCTGCCCAGGAACAAAGGCTTTGGCCAGCAGCTCTTTGCTGGCGGAGAGGCAGGAGGGCAGGAACAGTAGTGAACTCCCTGCAGATCTGGGCCTTCTCAGCTTGCTCGCTGCTTCCCAGGCACCACTATGACCGGAGGGCAACACCCCTGTACCTCAGCGAGCCGGTTAGGCCTCAGGGCCCCCAAGAGCCCACCAGGGGCCTGCCCCCGCAGCTGAGATGCTGGGGCCCGAACTGTCCTGGAGCCTCACCTCTGTTAGCTCAGCGCCCGCTGCAGGATGGATGTGGAGGCCCCCCGCCCCTCACTTGGGTGGCCTCCAGATGTGAGGGAGGCCCGTCTGGCTCCAGGGTTTCTGGTTTGTCTGAGGCAGCAGAGGGGAGGGTGGGGGCCGGGCCCCAGGCCAGATTGGCAAGGAGCTGGGAGCAGAGCCGTGGGGGCTGCTGGGGGAGAGCAGTCCCAGCCAGGGCCAGGCGCAGCCCCCAGAGGGAGGTGGGGCAGGGTAGTTTGAAGTGAGAAGGTGGTAATGGGGACTCAGAGGAGAAAGGGGCCAGGGATGCAAATGGAGGAGTCGGAGGAAGGGCCCAGGGCTCCCAGGCCTGGAGGCTCTGACGCAGAGAGCAGGCAGCCCGGCAGCTAACTGACCTCCTTTAGGGACTGTGGGAGAAGCCAGGAGAAATAGTGCTCAATTTGGAGAAAGGCAGGGAGCTGAAGGGGAGGGGAGAAGAGGGAGGGAAGGGGGAAGAGGATAGAAGAGAGAAGCAGAAAGAGAAAGGGAAGAGGGGGAGAGAGGAAGAGAGCAGCACAGAGAAAGGGCAGCACAGACACAGATCAACAGAAAGAGGGAGACAGAGAGACACACAGTCGCCCGCAGACCCACACACACACACACACACACACACACACATACACACACACACACAGCAACAGAGAGAGAAGCAGAGAGAGAGACAGAGAGACACACACACAGAGATCAGGAGGGAAGGAGAAAGAGAGAGGGAAGGAGGAAGAGAGAGAGAGAGAGAGAGAGAGAGAGAGAGAGAAGGAAGAAATGGGGGAGAAGGGGAGAAAGACAAACGAGGGAGGGAAGGGGCAGAGAGAAAGAGAGAGGGAGGAAAACCTAGAGGGAAGTGAGAAGGAGAAAAAGGAGGGAGGGAAGGGGTGGAGGAAAGGTAGAGAGAAGGCAGGGCTGGGAGTACCAATGGAGGCAGGATAGACATGGAGCCAGAGGGAAGCGGGGAGCAGCTGTGAGGGAGAGACTTGGCCAGAAGCCCCCAGAAGGAGGAGACTTTGAGGAGGCAAATCGGGCAGCTGAGAGAGGTCTCTCTATATCACCAAGTAAAAAGGCTCAACAGACTGGGAAAGCCCATTCCTTGGTGCTCCTGTCAATTAACGACTGACCGTGGGAAGAGCTGGGATGCTGTGCCAGGGGCTCTGCATACTCCCTGGAGGTCCCAGCTGCCCCCCTTCGGCCCTCCCCAGGAGAGGAGATGTCAGGGGGCAGGACAGGAAAGACAGCAGAGGAAGAGGGCAGATTTGTTGCCTGGGCACTGGCTGAGGGTCACAGGTGGAAGGAGGTGGTGTTTGTTTATTCCTTTATTTGTGCGACATTGCTTTATTTATTTACTAAGCAATGACAATGTGCAGGGCCCTGGCCCAGGCTCCAGGGCCACATAAACATAATTTCAGCCTCCGGATCTAGACAGAACACAGCCCGGCAGCGTTTCAATGGCCTGGATACTTAACTGCTCTATGCCTCACTTTCCTTATCTGTAACACGGGGTTGAGTAGGAGATTGACTCTGTAGGGTTGTTCTGAGGATTAAGTGAAATAATCCATACAGAGTACTAAGCTGGCACCTGAGACAAAGCAATACTCGGACAAGGCTCACCCTTCAGCGTTGAGCTGTGTGAAGGAGAAGAAGGCATTTGCCTCAGAGGCCAGGAGAGGGAGGGGCGACTAGGAGGACTGTGGTTAGTGAGAGTGATGGGTATGTGAATTACCTGCAGCAGCATCACCCTGGGGAAGGGACTTGTTTTGTCATAGGTACCTCCTCAGACCAACTAGATCTGGTCTCAGGGCAGGGCCCAGGAATCTGTATTTCAGTGTTCTAATGCACCCTCCCCCCCTCGACCCCCCTTGCCGTGTTCCATATACCAGTAATAAATAGCTTTCTAATGGACCCAGCCTGCTTTAGTGTCACTACCTGTAATCTGATCCTCCTTCAGTGGACATCTCGTCTCCTCTGTGAACTTTCTCTGGGGGTTCAGGCAGCATTAATGGCTTACTTCTCCATCCCCACTGCACCCCGAACATCCCTGAATTCTAGCACTTATGAAACTATCAATGTTGTTGATATATGTGTCTGTCTCTCCCTATGCCTGTCCCCCCCGCCCCAAAGATAAGCCCTTGAGGACAGAGGCTAATTTATCTGTTAGCCTCTGATCTGGCACACAGGGGGTCTCAGGAAGACTTGTTCACCAGATGGCCACCTGGCTCCCCAGAAGATGCCAGGGAGAGAGAACCCCTTTGCATGCTCTGCTAGGGGGGGTGTCTCTGGGTTTTCCCCCTCTGTTTTCTTTTCCTCACTGAGGTTTACTTGGTAGCATGATTTCCTGTAGAAAGAACTTTCTGAGCAGAGTACATAGTGATCTCAGGCAGATGTCGGTCAAGTTTTCCTCGGATGAATCTGGAGCACCTTGTGGAGTAATTTGTGCTGGAGAGAATCCTAAGCTTGTTCCACATTTCTGAGCACATTGTGTTTTGGATGAAGGCGGTGGTGGGTCTTCTCTTTCCTTCTTTGCAGGTGAGGAAGCTGGGGCTTGCAACACCAGGGAGGAGCTGGGGCCAGGAATGTATAGCTTGGTTGTGAGGTAGTGACGCTGAGGAGTGGGGACAGGACAATCTGGCTTGGAATCCCACTTGTCGGACCCAAGGTCTTAGCCTCTGAAGTCGAGGCGGTCTCATTTTGTGTTTTCTCCGGCTGTGAGTCAACTCACAGTGTTGCCATTTGAGGGATCCCATCCGAGAGAGGTCTTCAGCTGGCATCAGTTGTGATGGTTCCAGAGGGGATGCATTTAAAAATGATAAGGGTGCTGATATTCGGCTATGGCCAGGCCCTGAGTGAAGGGACTCCTTACACATTGCTATTTAATTCTCATCACAATCCTATAAGGTAGGTCCTATTCGTCCCTCTCCCCATTTGATCGATGAGGAAACTGAGATGCGGAAGGGTTAAAAAACACGCCTAAGACCACACAGCTAGTAAGCAGCAGAGCTGGGTGTTGAACCCCTGCGTGTGTCTCTGCAGAGACGGAGCTCTTAAACCACACGCCTCCCAAACAATTCAATGCCTCTTCAATTTCGTTTCATTGCACTAACATTTATGGAGGGTCTGCTGTTGACAATCATTGAAGGGAATGATTGCGAAAACCTGGAATGAACACGGAAAATGCCGATGATCAGATTCCCACGGCAAAGAGTGGGAGTGGGTGCTGTGGTTGTAGTTGTTGGGAAATATTTAAGAGTAGAAACAAATGAAAAGAATTCTGTTAGCATAATTGTGGGTTCTAACTTCTAGTTCTATTTTTATTCTCAAAAACAACAGAAGCGTCCGGCTTGGTTGTCATACCAGGTATGGCCACATGGTGTCCCTCCAGCTCAGGCTAACCCTTCGAGACACCGACTAACACCGGTGTCTGCCAGGTTGAGGGGCGAGGAGGGGCTGAGCTGCAGTCCAGGCAGCTTCTAGCTGCAGGCCCTGGAAGGGCTCTATGGCCTGTGGGGGCAGAGGGGACAGAACGTTTCCTAGGCCAGAGGATGGTGATTCGTTTGCATCCAAGGATCTTAGAGGACAGTTCTGACATTGAAGTTTCAGGGAACTGGAAGGTTTTAGATTTGACGAGGAGAGCCGGTTCCCAGGGAGTGGAATAACTTGCGGAAGGACGGGAAGGAGGCCAGAGTGGGGGCTGAGAAATCGGAGGGGCCAAGATTTTTGTAGGAAGGACTAAGGGGTCAGCAATGTGGTTGGAAGGAAGGGCTGGAGATTTGTTCTGAACTTCTGTTTGCACAACAGGCACACATCAGAGCAGGAACAAACTCTCAGGAGGCCCCCAGTATTTTACTTTAGTTTTCTTGCCAGTCTGGCTCTACCCACTGACTTTTAACCTAGATCCTGGGCAATTGCTGTTTTTGGTTTGATGGCATTTATCCCTTGGATTTTCTGTGGGGTCAATGGTTTCTCAAACTGGTGTGTATCACTGTCACTGGAGGCCTTGGTGAAGTCGAGTTTCTGATTCAGGAGGTCTGGGGAGGAGCCTGGGAATGTGCATTTCTAGAAAGTTCTCAGATGCTGCTGATGCCGCTGGTCTGGAGACTGCACTTGGAGAACCACCCCTGTAAAGGAATTACTTTCCTCAAAAGGTCTGCCATTACACCCTCCATTTGAAAAGCTAAAGCCCAGACTTCAGATTGTTCGCTGGTGCTTAGGTATAGCCAGGGGGTGGGCTGTGATCTCAGCTCAGCCAATGGGGCTGCTTTATTCAGGGGTGGAGCAGTGCAGGGCTAAGTTGCATTGGTGGGAGGTTGTGGGGGCAACAGCAGACTCCTGCTGATAGGGCTGTCAGTCTGTGTGTTGCCTAGATTTCCAGTGGCTGGGCCACGTGGTGGTCCTACCTGGGAAAAGAGGCCTCCTGTTTTCTGATTTTCTTGTTTTTAGACATGAAGTAGTGCCTTTAGGGGCTGCAGGGAGTTGTAACTGTTAAATGAGGAATTTTAGGACTGACTCCGGGTTCTGTCCTGCAGACAATACTCATTTCATCCATAGGCCCTCCTCGTTTTTACACACAGGCCAGGGAATATGTGTATATTTAGTCATATTGTGTGGGGGACACTATGGTAACCGCTTATACCACTTACATGCATCATCTCACTTATTCCTCACAACAATCCTGGGAATCAGGTACTAGAATTTTCCCATTTTACAGGTGAAGACACAGCGACTTATTTTGGTTGCATAATGTGACCAGCATTTCAAAGCTGATAGTGACAGGCAGGGTTCAAGTTCAGTCATCTGAGTTCAGATCTTGTTCTTTGACTGCCCTACCTTTTGCCAACAGATGGGGTATGGTGAAGATGGGTTGGATTTTGGGGGAGCAGGAGTGCTCTCTCTTGAGGACTGGGAGGAACAGGTCCACCCTGCTCAGTGCAGTGTCTACCCTCCAACCCTGTCCGGACTCAGCCTACCCAACCTAGAGGCAAGGAGACCTCTGGGGACCTTGGCCCACCAGTCGATGGCTCTGGAATTGCTACTCAGGGCCCTGATATTTCACATGCCCTCGGAAACACTGAGACTCCAGAGCCCACCATGTCAAAGGGTCTCCTCCCATCCCTCCACATGGCTTGCCCTTTATCACTGAACTAGAGGCCTTATGCACGAAAATTCGTGCAAGAGTAGGCCTTCCTTACCCCAGCTGCTGGCACTGGGCGCCTGCAGGCACCTGAGATCTGGGCTGGCTTCCCTCTGGCCTCAGCTCTGTCAGGAAGGCCGTCCAGAATGATGTTCAGAAGATGTCTGGTCTAATTAGCATATTACCCTTTTATTATTATAGATTCTTCCTCCTCGTCCTCCTCCCATCCCCTGCATTCAATCAGCATTGCCCCCATCAGATTCTTTGCTGGATGTGGATATTCCAGGCTGGGCTGGGAGCCCTGCTGAGGCTTGAACCAGCCGCATGATGGGTCCTGATTCTCTGCCTAGTTCTCCTTAGAGAGTTTGGTGCTATTCTCTGGATCCCCAGCCCTCAGCAGGGCCCCTCAGCAGGGCCTTCCTGAATGGGCTCATTGCTGATTGCTGAATTTCACATGGCTGCCCCAAGGACCCTGTGGCCTTTGGACATGGTTCCGATGGCCCTGCTGCTCCTTGCAGGCCTCTGCAGCTGTGTGTTGTTCCATCTCTGTCCTGTTGGGCCACAGATTCTTTCCTTCCTTCCGTAGGGGAAGCTGTTTAGCTTTTGTGCAGCCAAACCAAAGCCAAGAGAACACTGGCTGCTGAGTGATTCTGCAGAGTGAATGGATCCGACTCTCCTGTAATACAGACATTTGGCCCTGCCTTTCGCTCTCACCCTGCACGATTTCTAGTGCGTGAGTAAAGGGATGTCTGCGCAGGTGTCCAGATTCTCTATGAATACAAAGCACTAGCTCCTGGGCAGAGAAGATCAGTAGCTTCTTTATTATCTCAATTCAGAATCTGCACATTAAAACGCACTGTCCCCAGAGGGTGCTTTCATACTCCAGTGAGCCTCCCTGCAGGTCGCAGAGGACACCCACTAAATGGCCATATGCTAATTAACTGGAATTTGGATTTGGAGCTGATTTGGGCCAGAGGTGCCCACTTTATAGTCATTGTCAGACAGTGGAAGTCTCTTTATACTTTACAGACAAGGAAACCAAGGCCCTGAGAGGAGAGTGAGGCTAGGTTTGCATTCCCAGGGCCTGACTGCAGCTCAGGAAGCCATGGAGCAGGGGGAGCATTCATACATGGTCAGGCCAGCTCAACAGAGAAATGGCCAAACCTGCAGCCATGGTGTGAGCCAGTGTGTATATTCTCGCAGGACCAGCAGACAGGATGGCTCTGCTTTGCCTTCCAAATCTATCGAGGGAGACTAGACTGGGAAACACATGCTTATCTTTTAAGGTAAAGAGCTGCAGTTGCTCAGTAGTTATTCCTCAAGCAGTGGTGGAGGAACTAATGAGAGGGGTCTGCTGTGGATTGAATTGTGTTCCCCCCCTCCCATGTCCACCCCCAAGACAGGTTGAAGTCCATTGCTCCCCCGTACCAGTGAATGGGACCCTATTTGGAGACAGGGTCTTTGCAGCACAATCAGGTTAAGGTGAGATCATTAGGGTGAGCTCCAATCTGATATGACTGGTGTCCTTATAAGAAAAGGAAAATACCATGCGAAGACAGACACACAGTGAGAACGCCACATGATAACCGAGGAGGAGGCAGGAGTAATACAGTTGTGAGCCAAACAATGCCATTACTGGTGAGGAGCTGGTCATTTTTGCTTGGTTTCCGCTGCTGCTCCCTTTCCTCTTAATCTCTTGCCATCTTGTTTTTCTGCTCAAATAATTGTTGAGCTGGGCTGGGAGAAATTTTGTTCCCTAAATAATATTTATTATTTTCTTTTAAGCTCTAAAAGGGATGACCTTATTCCCATTTTATAAAAAAACACAGCCAACACGTCAACCTCCATTTTACTCTTTCTTCTTTGTTAGGCTCAGGGCCATTTTCTCCATGAAGCCTTTGCCGATTCTCTTCTCCCTCAGTCAGAGCCAATATCCCCCTCGCTTATTCATACCTCTGTGGTTTGCATACATTATATTGTATGAAGATGTTCTGCATCTTTCTCTCCAAGAGCCTCTGGAAGTAGGCCCTGGGTCTGGTTTACTTAGATATCCCCAGTTCCTAATGTAAAGCAGATGCTCAGTAAACACTTGATGAACTAAGGTCTAACAGCCCATAGCTCTATGAGTTTGTATGATATCTGTTGTAGATTTATAGAGATTTCTCAATACTTAGAACCTGGGAAGAGAAGACCAGTATTTTCCTGGAGCTTTTGGTCTTGCTCAAAGGGTTTGTAGATAATTTTAAGCACATAAGGAGGAAGATACTTTGCATTTTTCATTAATAATTAGGATGGAGTGTGCATATATGTCTCATCTCATACATTAGCTAAAAAAAAGGTTGGTTCTGTAGTATAACAAGGAAAATTAGAAACTAGTTTAGCTGTCATAGGTCTGAATAGGTGTGTCCTTCTGTTTCCGCTTAAGTTCTGATTGCAGTCATTACCCAGAGGCAGCTTCCTACCTCTGCCAGGCCCACACTCAGGGGACCTTTCTGAGTGTGCTTCTCGTCATGCAGGTCTGACCTGAGCGCCAGTAAAATGACCTGACAACACTCAAACTGTGTATGGAGCAGCCGGGGACATACCAGCCAGGCATTTGCAGCACCAGGAGCTGCTGGCTGCTGGCTGCGGCTGAGGTGGATGGCCTTGGTGTAGGACAGGGGAAGTTCCCATCCTGCTCTTGGAGGCTTCTGGCCCTGAGCCATGCTGGTCCCAGAGATGCCCCCTGGGTCCTCTTTCCCGCCCTTGCTCCTTCAGCAATTAGGCTGCAGTGCTGATCGTCTGTGGAAGATGGTCCTGGCTTTCTTCCCTCTCTGGCTCCTTGTCTTGTGCCCGAGCCCAGCCGGGCATTGCTAGGAGATGCAGGGTGATTCTGTTCTGGGAGTCAAGCCAGTATGGCACCCCTGTCCGCCCGGTACCTTCTGCCTGGGCTCCGGATCAGCTCACCAGCACCTACCCCTTGCCTGTATGAAGTTCAGAATGCTTCCCCTGGTCTAGTCTGAACTGTGGCTTTGGTTCAGGCCTCCCTTTCAACAGTCCCCTCCCCTGCTTCACTACTAGGCACCAACCGCCCACTGTGATCACCAATCTTAGGTCTCAGCTGTGGGACTTGATTCAGCCTCTCTGAACACATGCTTACCCATGGGGGGCAGGCACCATTGCAGTAGTTGAAGAGCCATTCACATATGCTCACGAAGCATCCTCCAGTTCACCATAGGCAATGCGCTCCATAAAACCTTTGTTCATCCAATGTACCGGGTACCAGAACAAAAGGAGTTAGAATTAACCATGATTGGAAGATCCAGCAATTTGATTGAAAAGTGCAGAGAAGCAGGTTGTTTGGGCAATCAGGGTGGCTCTAAAATGAGCATTGTTGTAGTTCAAATAAACTGCTTTAAAAGAAATGAGCATCGTCTGCGCAGAGGGAAGCCATAATGAGGGAGAGTTACCCGCCAGCCACACTATCCTTGCGAGACCACCTTGGAAACCTAGTACAAACAGAGGAGAAGGTTTAGGGGTAGCTGGGTAATAGTTGTTGCCACTTTAAGATTTAATTTTGCAAGAGCCACTGGTTATATCCTCTAGGAATCCATATGCCATATGGGCATTTGTCACAAGGTGAAATTAGTGCTTAGATAGAGTTATTGAATTAGTGTTTCCTTGGATGTTTTAACTGAGAGATAACACCTGGGACATGATCCAATGTAGTGTTGCCCAAATTTTGCTGCGTGTCAGAATAACAAGGGGAGTTTAAAAAACTGCCATGACTGTGCTGCACCTAGACCAATTAAATCAGAACATTTGGGGAGTGGGACTTACCTAGGCATCAGCACTTTTTAAAGCTTCTAGGTGCCCGGCAGGAGGTCATGGGCTTGATTCTGGTCAGGACACATGCCCAGGTTGCAGGCTTGATCCCCAGTGGGGGTAATGCAGGAGGCATTGATCTATGATTCTCTCTCATTATTGGTGTTTCTATCTCTCTCTCCCTCTTCCTTCCTCTCTGAAATCAATAAAAAAATATAAAAATAAATAAAAGCTTCCAGATGATTGAAAGCACTGGTCTAGTCACAATTTCTCCTTCAAAATCCTATATTAAAATAATTTAGTTGTTTCTAAATGTACACAAAATGATAATTCAACATTAACACATGAGTATATCTACAAATACCCAGATACCATGTAGAAATTCTCTTGTGTTAGACTTCAGTTGTTATTGATTATTGTTCTCTATAACCCTGGTTTTCTTCATTCTGCTTTAAGGAAAAATCCTGACCTTTCTCTCACTTTTACTCTCCATGCTAAAATGTCTTAGGCCATTTCTGAGAAACTGGCAAAGTGCTGAAAGCTGAGAAGGAAGTTCTGCCTCTGGAGCAGAGGTTGAATGTGAAATGCACACTCAAAATTTAAAGAAAACACTTTGAGTTGAGAGAGCTAGAAAAGGCGATAACAGATACGAAAACTCAAAGACTAAGAAGTGGTTCAGCAACTGCTACAAAAAGCATACAGAAAGTGTTTTGCTAATTTAAAAAAATCCTGAAATTTGAGATTAACCATCTTTCAATTATCCTATTCTTTGACAGTTTCACAGAGTTGAAGCAAAAGTGATTAGCTAAAATCAACACTGAATTGTTGGCATTGAAACCAGACAGAGACTGGTCTGGTCATTCAAGTCCTACCTTGGATGACTAGACCCACCTCCCCTCTGTGAAGCGAGGCACATGCCAAATTTCCATTGTTTGTCACTTTTTAAAAAATTAATTTTTATTTTTAATAAATTTTTTAATTGATTTTTTTTTACAGAGAGGAAGGGAGAGGGATAGAGAGTTAGAAACATTGATGAGAGAGAAACATTGATCAGCTGCCTCCTTCACACCTCCCACTGGGGATGTGCCCGCAATCAAGGTACATGCCCTTGATTGGAATCGAACCTGGGGCCTTTCAGTCTGCAAGCTGATGCTCTATTCACTGAGCCAACCAGTTAGGGCTAATTTTTATTTTTAAAAAGCATCACAGATATGTAGTTTGAAAAGGCAGAGTACTACACAGATGATAAGAAGAAGTAGTGGTTCTGTGGCCTGCTCCCAGGCCTGATTTCTGCTCCCAGAGACATTTTTGACTCTGTCTATGTCTACTGGTGTTTATCTCCAGATTTCTAAAGTAAACCTTCCATTTAACACATTCTCTATTAACTTCCCACTATAAAGATATCTTTTAGTTCTCTTATTCCTTTTCTTCCTTACCCCACAGACTTCTTTCCTTCATCATCTTCCCAATATAGTTGTACTGTAATTTTTAGTTAAATCAACATTGAATATTTACTTTGGTATGGCCACTTAATTATATTACAGCTAGCCAAGAAGTAATCTATAAATACATTTTCTTTCATTTTTCTTCTTTTTATTTGAGTTATGGATTGCCTTATTGTGTGTGTGTGTGTGTGTGTGTGTGTGTACTCATTCCAAATTCCCAATCTCCCCCAAGCTCTTATGTAGAACTATAAAACCCCTCTCAGAAAGGTGAAGCAGCACACCAGGGAACCCAGAAGTTCTATTTTTTCCCCTGGATACATCCCTCCTGCAGCTCTGTGACTTGCTCCAGTTTGGGTGTGAGTCTCTGGGTCTCAGGACCAGCTGAACCTTGATTGAATTTCTTTTCTTCTCTCCCAGGTTGGTTGAATTCACTATCTTCTTCTCTCTTGTTTATTCTGTTTTGTTAGAGCATATCCTCCAGATTCTTTTTCAGAAAGGGTGCATGTAGCTACATCCCTTGAGATCTTACCTGTCTGGAAAGGTCTGAAAAGGAGCAAAGGTAAGGAAGGGTTAGTGCACAGGGGTCTGGGGAGCTGGAGGCAGAGAGGAAGTGGCAGACAGTTCTGTGCTGAGGATTCAAGTACTCTGTTGTGGTGGTAACTTGACTTTTAAAGAAACAGGTTTGGGATATATATTACATAGGACAGTCTTAGCAATGAAATGACCACTTAGGACAGTCTTAGATGTCACATTTGGGTTTTAGCTTAGGCTTGGCTTTATACATAGGCAAAGCATGGCAGCTGTTAGAGGTTGGTGTGTTATTAAGATGTATAAGGGCCAGGGGATCAGGAATTCCCATATCCCAGCACCTGAAATTCCCAAGGGAACCTGTATGCACAAGACAACACTCTGCAAGTATTCATTCAGCAAACAAATATTTGTTGAACACCGGTTACATGTCGAGCACTGTTCCAGCTGGTGGGATAATAAATGTAATGAACAAAATAGACAAAAATTCTTGCCCTCGCAGAGCTTATGTTGTGGCGGAGTGGTGGTAGAATACAAGGGGTGGGAAGCAACTAGGGGACCAGGATGGAGGGCAAAGGGCACAGTTTATGTAACCCTAAAGGCTGACTCTGTGGGCTTCATAGTCACATGGGCAACTAGCAGTGTCATGTGGGAAGACAATATTGCTATCTCATCTGAGATTATGAATAATCATAGCAATCAGCATTGACTATGTACTGCAAGCCAGATACTGTGCACTATCTTGGGGAGTATTATTACCCTTATTTTACAATGAAAAAAACAGGCACAGCAGGGTTAAATAATACTCTCAATGTCACACAACTACAATGCCCATCCAACCCTAAACATGTGCTTAAAGCAGTGCCTTTACTGCCTCTACCCATCGTGGATTGGGAGTGCCAGGTCTGGAGGAATGCCACTACACTTATGCAGGAAAAAGGAAGCAAGGCCAAACAAAGGGGGAGGCATGAAACCGGTTTACATATCAAAATTCTATTTAACTTACTCTTTTCTGCACCAAGGTACCAAATAAAGACAGTTTATGAAATAGAAGAACTCTCTTATGGAAGCAGCTGGTAACTGGTGGCTGGTTGCTAGGTGTTGCTAGGGCAACTTAGCTGGGAGTCTGGTAGTGAAGTAATTAAGCAGGGCATATAAATTACCTCAGCTGGTTTTCCCTAGAATAGGCAGTTCCCTTCACAAAAGGAGGCAACTAGATTCACTCTTTTCTCCTACAGACAAACAGATGGGAAAACTTAGAGGGTGCATAGAAACATGAGGTAGGTCGGGGGAGCTCTTCTTTTTGTCCCATGGACCAGCTAGGGCAGGCCAGGGTGAGAAAAGGGATGTCCAAGGGTGGATATGGACAGGTACCAGCAAGAGCAGAACATGACTGAGCCCTAGGAATGGGTTGGGAGTTAGGCCAAGAGTCAGAAATCAAGACCAGAGCTGATAGAAACCAGCACACTAATAGGAAAAACCCAAAACCAGCCACAGGAAAACAGACCACTTGCACTAGGTAGAGGAATTACCAGAATGTACAATAGATGGAATGTAGTAACTTCATAGGACTTAGAAAGGGATTCTAGCTGTGTGTTATCAACTCTTCTACTCCTAGTCTTAGCACCAACACTTACTAAGTAAGATGTCAGGGCCAGTATTAAAAGGTTACATAGATTTAAGGTAGGTAGTATTATGCTCCCATTTTATAGAGAAGGAACCCAAGGATGAGTTATTTATCTTGTCTGAAGTCAATCAACTAGTTAACAGGCACCAAATGTCATCAAACCCATTTCTGTCTAGTTTCAAAACAGAAAACTTTAACCACTCTGTTAATTTGTAGTTATTCCACTTTTGGAGGTTTCCATGTCCAGCTTGATTTGAAAGCACCAAGGGACCTCTGGCACCACCTGTTCTGGCCAGGCTTGGCCAACGACCTGGCATGGACCAGGTCTGTAGGTGTAAGCACCAGTATGGCCAGCTGTGGGCTTCTGGGAGAATAACAATATACAAGGTGTTAGGCAGGGGGCCAAGAGCATGCATACAGCTGATGAAAGAGGCTGCAGACATGAGCAATTCTGTGAGAGGTGAGACAGTGCTTAGAGGTTACATGGAGGAAGGAGGGAGTGAGTAATGCATGGTTTGAGGCATGCGTTTGACGTTTTCCTCCAATTTCTCTTGTTTCTTCGCCAGCAAGCTGTGCAGTTGCCAGGATCTGTCTAGCTTGTGGAAGGCCTGAGCAAGCTTCTGATCTCCTCACACTCACTTCACAGAGCCTCTGAAGTCTTGCTGTGGAGATGGTAGTCATCTTGAATTTTAAATATTTGGGAGAAAAAGACTTCCCCCCATAAATATGATGATGAGAATCAAGAGAAGTCACAATGTGTATTAATTATCTATTGCCGCATAGTAGATTGCCCTCAAATTTAGCAGCTTGAAACAATAAATATTTTTTATATCATATTTTCTGAGAGCCAGGAATTCAAAAGCAGTTTAGCTGGGTAGTTCTGGTTCAGGGGGTCTTATGAAGTTGCAGTCCTGATATCAACCTGGGCTGTGGTCGCATTTGAATGCTCGTCTGGGGCTGGGGATTCAGAGTATGAGTGGCTTCTTGCAAATGGCAGGTGGTTTCCCCAGATTGGGGAGAGAGAGAGAGAGAGAAGAGAGAGAGAGAGAGAGAGAGAGAGAGAGAGAGAGAGAGAGAGAGAGAGAATTTTTGACTTCATCTCAGAAGTTATACACCACCACTTCTGCCTATTCTATTTTTGTTGGAAATGAATCACTAAGTACAAGGGAGGATAATTAATCTAACCCTCTTGAGTGAAGGAGTCTCAAAAAATTTGGAAAATATTTTTGGAAACCACCACACAGTGTAAACAAAGACCTGCTTGAAAAAAAATTATATCGTCAAATGAAGTGGTGGGGAGTGGGCAAAATCCTCCAGGCTGGCTGCTGGTGCTAGGCAACACACTTGTGTTTTGCACACAGAGGAGAGTGTACTTGTCTCTGATGCTGCTACCATCCAGATGACAATTCATTCCATTTTCTCTTTGTCGGGAGAAAGATCTCATTTGATGCAAACCAAGCTGTTTATGGATCTTTCTATCTATTCACCCATTCATAGGGGACCCAGGGCATGATAACAGCTATTCAAACTGTGGAGTTAATTAGATGGAAAAATTGTACACACCAGCTATCTCTATTTCAACTGAGAAATCTGGCCGAGGTACATAATTTGCTTCAATGTCATCTGTGTCAGGATTTTGAAGGAATGGCAATATATCATTGTGTTAGACAAAAGATATGGGATAAAAGGAGAAGGAACTAGTTATAGTAACATGGGTTTCAGGATATTAATAAGTGCAAATATTTGCTTCTCTAGGGAAGCATTAAAGCTTCCTTCTCATTTCTTAGTTCTCATGTCCAAAATTATTTGCTTTTTACTGCTGACATTGAAGTAGAATATTAGCTCATCTTTTGGCTCTGAAATGTAGCTTCTATAATGGGCAAGTGCAACAAACAATCTCAATGCTGATGTGATTCTGGGAGTCTGTAATGAAGAAAAATGATTGAATGCCAAGTGTGATATTAAATAGGCTACAGAGGGATATCTCCTAGTTGTTCACTTTGAAACTGCCTTTTTCTCTTCCTTCTTTCCCCTCTTCCTCCATGGTAGAGTAGAAGACCCTGTTGAGCACCTGGAGACCCTTTTTTCTTAGCATGGGAGTCATTGGTCTTGCCTTCATACACCCTGATCCTCAGGCAGTTTCAGTAGTGCCTTGGCATATGGCTCTGACATCTCTCATGTGGAAGATGACAGGGCCAAGGAAATCAGAATTGCTTCCCAAGTAGGGGAGGTGATGCAGGCTCCTCTTTTCTGCGGCAGGGACAGGGGAGCTGTCCAAATTTTCTGGTGACTTACGATGAGCAGGACATGGTCAGGGAGGGCAAATTTCATGTGACTAATTGTGTGCTATGCAGATTCCTTTCCACTCATTAGAGAGGGGGTAGAACTTTTTCTTTAGGTCACAAGTATTTCTTTTCTTTTGTTTTTCCTTAAAATTTTTATTGTAGTAGAATATACATAAAGTTTACCATGTTATATCTACAATTCAGTGGCATTAAGTACATTGACAGTGTTGTACAACCATCACCATTAAGGGTTTCTAGGACTTTTTAATCATCCCAAACAGAAACTCTGTACTCACTAAACAGTAATTCTCCATCCCCCCTCCCCCAGCTCCTGCTAACCTCATTTTATATGCAATCACAATATAGGTCACAAGTATTTCACAAAAGGGAAAATAGACACTGATTTCCTCACTTCTTCTCTTTCCCTATGCATCCAATTAAGAGGGAAACGTAAGTTTATATTGTTGGTGAGAATTAATTTTGAAGAAAACCAATCCTTGAACAGTGAGATGTTTTCAAAACCAGAGGAGCAGCCATTGCCCCTCAGAGGAGGAGATCTGCCAGCATCATAGCACCAGACCCCACATTCACGCCCCCACCCCCCTCCCCGCCCCTGCCAGGGGGAGTCAGTGGCCTTTGCATGAACTTGACGAGAGGGAGCCATGAGCCCACATTACTTCTCTCTAATTTCTAAGGGCCAAGTCATCAGAGAAAATGGATGTGGAATTGCTTTTACATGGAGTGGGATCTTGATCAATATTTGTTGAACAAATGAGTGAATAATCACTAAGGTGGTGCAGAAATACAGCAGCATGGATGTAGCTATTTATTCCATCATCCAAGCATGAAATAGCCTGGGTTCTTTTAGAGAACACTGTCCTGTTCGCTCAGCTCCCACTCCAAAACCAGGGGAAACTTTTTAAAAGTTTTTATTTTTGTCAGAATTATACATGATCATAGTTTAAAGACTTATCTGTTCTACAAGATTTGCTAAAACAAAGAGCATCTCCAGTCACTCCCTCCAGTTCCTCTCCACAGAGGCAAACACATTTGCCTTTCTAGATACATTTTTGTCCTCAGCACCTTACCTCCAACAATATGCTTGTATTGCTTCTTCTTGATTAAAAAACTTTTTTAATAGGCATCATCTACTAACTTCCCACTATGGAAGATACAGATTAAGTTACTCAGCTCCCTTTCTTTCTCTTGCCCTACCAAATACATGCACCCTTTCCTCTTCCCATTCTGCCAACATGACTATAATTTTGCTTCAATCCAAATTCAGAGTTTTTATGGCTATGTATGCTATTCAGGTCTTTACAGTAAACTTTGATTACTTTTCCTTTTCTGAACAGTCTTTTGTTTTCCTTGGAGTTAATTGTCTTTTGTTTGTATTTGTGTTGCATATTCTATGTACTTATCACCTATGCAGTCCCAACTCTCCAAAGGTTGTCCACATTTCTTTCCACTAGCATCAGAGAGTGTACGAATTCCTCCTCATGAGGGAATTTTTCCGTGGCCACTGGACAGTTGCCTTCCCTGCTTGGTGCACAGCTGTTTTCCTGAGACCTCCCTTCAGTGTCAATGTAGGAATTTCCTTCACCTCCCTCTCACCACAGGCCTCCACTTTTCTGTATTCCCTTTTTCTTCTCTTCTGGTTTATACTCTAATTTTAGTGGAGCACATCATCAGTAACTTCCTGAGAAATGGGGGGTAGAATATACATTTTTGAGATCTTGCCTGTCTGTATTTTCCCCCTGAGAGTTTTAAAAGCATTATTCCATAGTCTTGTAGGTTCCAGTTATTTTTAAGAAGTTATATATTGGTTTTATTATTTATTATTGAGAAGTTGTTTGTTAGTTTATTACTTCTATTTATTGGAAATTAGTTATTTTTGAGAACTTTAAAACCATCCTAACTCCTAATTCTGTGTGTGCAAACTATTTCTTTTTTCACCCCTCTTCTGGAAATGTGTAGCTTCTTCTGTTTGTCCCCTGTGTTTTGAAATTTCACATGGATGTGCCTTGGTTTGGGTATTTTTATCTATTTCTCTGGGTACACAGAGGCCCTTTTTATGAAATTCATAGCCTACAAATCTGGAAAACCTTGACTTGGTGTTAGAAAGATTTCTATTGCTGAAATTCCCATTGCTCAGATGTTGGACCCACTAAACTGGTTCTTATTATCTTACTAGAGGCCTGGTGCATGAAATTAGTGCACTGGGGCAGGGGGAGGTCCCCTCAGCCCGGCCTGCACCCTCTTGCAGTCAGACATCCCTCTCACAATCTGTGATCCTTTGCTCCTTACTGCTGGCCTGCTCGCTCCTTACCGCTTGTTTCGCTGCTTCTTAGCATTTGGCTCACTGCTCCTTAGGCTTCTGCTGAGACGGAAGAGGCTCCCACCACCACCGCTGCACTTGCCAGATGTGAGCCCGGCTTCTGGCTGAGAGGTGCTCCCTGTGGGACCGCACTGACCACCAGGGGGCAGCTCCTGTGTTGAGCGTCTTCTCCCTGGTGGTCAGTGCGCATCATAGCAACTGGTCATTTCATCATAATGGTTGCTTAGGCTTTTATTATATAGATTTTCTTTCTTTTTCATCTTTCTGAGAGAGTTCCTCAATCTTCAACACTTCTATTGAGTTTCTCACTTCAGATCTCATGTCTTTAACTCCCCAGAGCCTCTCCTTGTTCTCAGAGTGTCCCAGGCCCCTATTCTTGTTTCAAAGATGTAATGTACTCATATATCTGAGGAATGATGTTATTTTAGTATTTTCCTCCTTGGATGGTCCATTTTCTTCAGGTTGCTCCCCTGTCCTCATGTTTATTTCAGACTATGTCCTTCATGCCGGAAACTTCCTGAGGTGCCTGGTAATCCCAGATATCTGCTTATGTTTAGGAGTGGGGGACTGTAGGTGGTGTTTGGCTCTGAGAACTGTGATCCAGCTGTACCATTTGTTGGAGACAAATGTTAGTTTTAAAACATTGTTCCTCTTGAACCAGCCCAATTCCTGTGACTCCTCTTCTACTCTCCTGCATGGAAGGCAGAGGCCTGGGTCCTGATGTCTGGGGCTCAGAGCAGGAGGCCAGACAGGAGCCTGAACACTCTGTAGGTTGTGGTCACTTTATTCAAAATGGTACCTTGGCCTTCAGCTGGTTTTGTTGTCCCCCAGTTCACACACCTCTGTTTTGTCCATTCCTAAAAATAAACCTCTCATCTTCTCTAGACTGTGCAGGACAATAACCTGAGGGCATCGAGTTGGGGAAGGAATTAGGGTTTCAGCTGCTTCTTAAATAAATCTCAACCAATCTACCTTGTTTACCCCCTTTACTCTGCTACTGATTTCTGTGTCTTTTATTGCTGTCTGTTTAGGATGTAGCTTCCTCAGCTCTGCTAAGTTGGTGACCACTCACCTAGCTGCTTACTGCTGCTTCAAATTTTATTGTTATGGTCTGGTCTCTGTTTTTCCTGTCCTGGTGGTTCTTGTTTCTCATAAGGCCTTTGGTCCTGGCTGTGGACCATGCTCTCCCATAGATGCTTTCCCTCTCTTAACTGATTCTGCCCTCCTGTGTCACACTAGTGAGGTCTGGGCCAGGCCAGAGCACACTGAACTCTTCTAAACGGGGAATTTCTCTCACAGTGGGATTGTCCATACAAGTGATCAAGAACCAGCACAGAGATTAAACAGAGGAAGGAGAGGAATGGGAATGGGAGGAAGTGGCACTTGAGCCAGGAGTTGAGCAGGTCATTCATGCTTCAGCTCAATTGAGTTTAAATTCACAAGTTTTGTATATGAATAGCCATTAGATAGGGTAGAAAGTTACTGCAACTTCCTACCCTAATAATTATTTTTATTTTAATGTATTTTTTATTGATCTCAGAGAGGATGGGAGAGGGAGAGAGAGATAGAAATATCAACGAGAGATAATTATTGATCGGTTGCCTCCTGCACATCCAACACTGGGGATCAAGCCTGCAACATGGGCATGTGCTCTTGACTGGAATCAAACCTGGAACCCTTCAGTCCACAGGCTGATGCTCTATCCATTGAGCAAAATCGACTAGGGGCAACACAGGGGTTTAAATAAAAGGTTCCAGACAATGTCTGGATTTGAATCCGGAATCCTCAATTACTGATTATAATTTGTTTAGATTCTATAATGTTCACCTTTCCAATTTATAAAATGGAGTTACTAATAGTACGTTTCTCAGGAGTACTGAAAAAGATTAATTCAATGCAAGTGTTTATATAACATAATTAAGGAAACATAGCATAGTATGTATAGATAGAGGCTTGATATATAGTCTGTGCCAGAAAGCCTGGCTTTGAGTCTGAGCTCTGCTAATGAACTTGGGTAAGTTACTTAACTTTTCCATCCCTTAATTTACTCAGCAGTTCACTGGGGATAACGTATCGTGGGGATTAAATTACATAATATGTATAAAGAACTTAGCACAGTCCTTGGACATAGACATCAGTAACACTTGTTAAAGAGGAATATAAAACATTCGGAGCACAACCCCTGAACCAGACTGCTGGGTGCAAATCTCATGTTTGCCTTTCACAGCCAGGTGTCTTTGGTTAAATTCCTTAACCTTTCATTAAAAATTAAAAAAAGAAAGTATTGATGTTAGAGAGAGAGGGAAGAGAGAGAGACACAGAGAGAGACACAGAGAGAGAAAGATCAATTTGTTGTTCCACTTACTTATATATTGCTTGATTCTTGTATGTGCCCTGACAGGAAATCCAACCTGAAACCCTGGAATACCGGAACGACGCTCTAACTAACTGAGCTACCTGGCCAGGGGACTGCCTTGGTTTTCTTAACTGTGAAATAGACCCAGTAATAGCACCCATTCTGTAGGGATGATGTGAGGATAAAAATTAGTTACCGCATGTAAACAGCACTGACAAGTGCTGGCTTATCACCATTGTCCCAGGTTTGGCTGTTTTGTCATTCATTTGCTTTTT
Source organism: Murina feae (assembly GCA_004026665.1). Taxonomy (NCBI): domain Eukaryota; kingdom Metazoa; phylum Chordata; class Mammalia; order Chiroptera; family Vespertilionidae; genus Murina; species Murina feae. Next base: position 21,645 of record PVJC01008430.1, read on the forward strand.
CCTAGTGCATTCTGTCTCCAGTATGCCTCGCAGGGCACACAGCGAGGATGCTCTGGAGACATGAATTGCACACAGCCCCACTTGTTGAAGCACCTTAACTTATCACAGGCCACTCCCTCCTCTCGTGGGCAAACTGAGGAGCAGGAGTGACCTCTGTGATCATCTTGGAGAAGGTGGCAGCTCAGCCAGGTGCTGTTGCTCATAATCTGTTCTTCCCGCACCTGTAGCAGGAGGAGGCCTTGGAAGCACCTGCTCCCCCCACCGAAGGCAGGGGCTGCTGACCCTCCTGAGGTGATGGGGGGAGGGAAAAGCAAGGCTCTTCTGAGACTGTCACCCAAGACCCTGGCAATGACAGGTATGTAGCTCAGAGCCTAAACCGAAGGCCCTGCGGACAGGAGGCTGCAGTCATCACTCAGTAGCTTGATAATTGGATATTTCTATAATGACAAATTGCAGCTGTTTCTCTTGTCATCGGTGTAAAACAGTTCCGAGGCAGTGATTTCCCAGGAGGGCCGTGGTTGTTATCCAGTTAAGACTATGGAAATGCTCAGTGGAGGGGCCGAGTCGCCCGGATGCGTGAGCTGCGTTTCCGCACCGCTGGCTGCTGGGTAGTCCGCCCTGGTGCTTTGTGCAGAGAGATCAGCCCCCTGTCATAACATTATCACTGTTAATTCTGCACAAGTGTCATGTTCGGATGGGCTTGGAGCCTTGCAATTTGTTATTTGGCTCCAACCTCTACTGTTTTTTTAATTTGACCAAAGGATATTGTAAGACATAAAAATCAATGGCAAGCCTAGTCTTTCTTAGCTTGAAATAATCTTGAAGAATTATCTTGGAAATGTTCTCAGGCCACTTGCCTGTTACCTGAGCCCCGGAGTTCAGAATGGGGTAAGAAAGCTTCAAAATGTCTGCTTTGGCCTCCAGGAAGTCAAATCTCTGCTGTTCCCACACCTCATTCTCACGGACAGAAATGCCGGAAAATGGGCGGAAGCCATCCTTGTCCTAGGGCTTCCAGGGCCTCCCCGATAAGGAAGAAAAACGCTTGGGTAGAAAGTATCACATGTCATTCAACCTTTCTGAGATGAGCCTCCATTAGCTCATCTGTAAAATGGAGTTATTGTGAGGACTGATGAATTAATGCAGGCATAGCACTTAGAACAGTGCTTGGCTCATGGCATGGGCTGCCTGTAAGTGTTAGCTTTGAGATAAGGGTTTCAGCACTCTTGCAGTGTGGGTCCTTTCTGGCCTGAGAAATACTGTGGAAATGAAGAAGCAAATCTCTCCAAATGGTCACATCATTTCCCCTGTCTTCCATGTTTCCCTTGGAAGATCCCCCTTCATGCCCCATTCTGGCAGCCCCCAGTCTAGCTGAGCTGCTTGCAGGAAGACCTTCTGCAAGGGTCAGTCCACCAGTCACTGAGCTTGTTCTGTTGTGTGTCACCCATTCATCTAACAATGGTAGTAAGCTAGTTGCTGGGTGTATAGAGGGGAAAGAAACAGGCCTTTGTCCTCAGGAGCTCACAATCTGGTGGAGCAGATGGACCTGGAAACAGAACTGAGCCACTGAAGTGGAAGTAGGAACAGGGTGTCAGAGGAGAACCAAGAAGTGGCCCTTAGGCTGCAAGGGCCACTGAATGATCCAGGCACTGGATTTCATCCAGGAGTGACCCTGTGACTAGTGACTAGTTATCACAATGGAATGAGTGGGAGTGAGGTGTGCCACCTCTGTCCCAGCCAGGGGTTTTCAGAAGCAGGTGTGCCTCTGCCAGTTCCTCTTACCCTTTCGTCAATTGGATGCAGAAGACGTCCCTATGTTAAAAAATTAAAAGACCATAGGGAGGAAAGCTGCCTGCTGACCAGGCACACCTACATTACTCTATCCTGGAATGAGAACTAACCTTTGATAGAATTTGGCTGCTGGAATTTAGAAGTTTATTGTCTGGAATTAGCCTATGGACACAATGCCAGAAAGAGCCCAAACTTTAAGAGCGCGGACGTCTAATCCACCTCATGGCTCCAGGGAAGGACTCTAGGAAGAAGGAACACTGGGGTCTTAAGGTGTCAGCTGGGTTTAGCCAAACTATGTGTGGGGACGGTTGTGGTATTGAGATGAGAGGTGGATAAGGGAGGCGGGGGAGACTGGGAGAATATTGCAGGCAGGGGGAATAGAACAAATGAAGCATGCAGCGTGTGTGTATGTGTGAAGGGATAGCATGTGTAGGTTTGTCTGTGTGTGTGTGTGGTGTGGGTGACAACAAGAAGTTTAGTGCTGCTGGAGTATAAAGCATGGGGCCAAGGGCAGTAAATGAGGCTGCTGCAGTTTATAGAGGACCATGAAGGACTTTGTGTTCCAAGAAGTTTCATCGACTCCTGTAGATAATGGGAGAAGCCCAATGGAATGGTTTAAGATGGGCAATCTGGCCAGATTTGTGATTTGTAAAGATCACTTTGCTGGAAGTGTGACAAATGGGTTGGAGAAGGTAAGACTAGAGTCGGGGGGACCAGAGAGTAGTTAGGAGGTGAGCTGGCACAATGGTCCAGAAGGAGAGTGATGCTGGCATGGGTCCGTGGTATAAGGGGCAGAAAGACTTGGGTTGCCAATCTATTGGGGGTTGAGGAGGGACAGGAGAGAAGGAAGCACTAGAGACGATGCCTGGGTTTGTAAATCCATCAACAGTTTTTACTTATACAACAAATACACAGGAAGGGGAAATTGTGATTATATTTTCTGTGATAGGTGAGCCCTCATTTTTCTTATTTTTCAAAAGTTAACTTTCTATTGTACTTGCTAGGTGCCAGACACTTTTCTACGCCCTTTGCATATATTAACTCATTAATCTTCATAAGAACTCCACGAGGTACGATGATTAGTCCCATTTTACAGATGAGGAAATGGAGGCACTAAACGTTAAGAGACTTGCCTAAGCATACCCAGCTGGTAAGTGGCAGAGTCAGCCTTTGGACCCAGGAAGTCCAGCTCCCTGTCCATGCTCTCAGCCACTGTGCTGTTTCTTGCTTTGTATGTAGCATAGTGTCCCAGTTAGAGTCCTTTCGGAACCCCAGAGCCCAGGTAGAATTTCTTGGATACCGATGGCAGGCCGGACTGACTGCAGATGCAGTGATTCCATTTTGAACACTGAAGTCTAGATTTCTGGTTTTCCCATTAAGGGAGCTGCTCGCTAGTTACACTACAGCCCAACTCCAGGCTTGCCTTCCTTAGCTTCCTTCATCACCCTCCTTCACCCCTTCCTGTTGCTAGGACTCAGCATGAGGCTGGATGCTCATGGGTTATGACTTGATCCTCAGGACACCCAAGTGGAAGCCCAGAGCAGTCCTCACTCCTTCTTGGCAATGCAGAGTAAGAACCCCAATGTACTCCAGCTCAGCATCATCCTCAGGAACCCCGTTCTCCTGGCGTGAAATAAGTGCAGCAGAGCCCCAATGGGCTGCCCAAGTGAGCACCGCCCACTGAGCTACAGCTCACAGACTTTGGCAAATCTGTTTTAATGCCTTAGGAGCTTAGAACAATCCTAACGAGATGCGAAAATCAATGGCTGCGGGAAATGACAAAGCAACCTTCTGAGCAAAATGTGGGTGAGGAGAGTTGCTTTTAAAAGACCCTGACAAACTATTTGGTGTAAAATGGAGAGAAAATGGCTTTCTTACATTGATTCGTATTTTTCTTTTCCAAGTTGGAAAGAGGAGAGAGGTAATGGGCTAGGAGGAGAGGCCCTGTGGGCCTCGTACTGTCAAGATAATTATTGTTCAGTTAGAAGCCGAGGCGAACTTTTACTTTTTGAGGCACAGAGGGAAACGGGGCTGAATTGGGCTTCCATGTGATGAAGAGAACAATAAAGGTCAATTAGCCATGATGACAGAGCTGGGAAATAAGCATCTACACCCAGAACACAGCCAGTGCCCTCCTATCCCCTTTGTGCCCAGCCCTGAGCAAACAGGCTGAGCTAGAGGGAGAGGCAGGTGGGCAGGGCCACACTGTGAGCCTGAGTCTAGGCTGCCAGGCTCAGTGCCGAGACACATAACAGCCGTATCTGAGACAGTGCCACAGTCCCCACCTGGCAGAAGAGGCTGGCTGGGATCACCATCCTGAAGTTCTTACTAGGAACCAATGAAGTCAAAGGCCACCTGTGGCTGGGAGCCTTGGGGCCTTGGAGGAAGTTTATAGAATCTAAAGAGCTTAGAGTGAACACCGACTAGGTCCTTTGTGACCTGCCTCTCCATCCCTCTCTCCTCTCTTCCTCCATTTCTGTTGTTTTTCCTTTTCTCTGGTAAAGACATGCTGGCCTCCTTGCTGTGTCTCTAATGAGAACCTTTACTGCATTTATTGCCTTTGTCCCAAATGCTCTTTGCTCAGATATTTCTATGGCTTGAAATCTTACCTCCCTTAAGTCTTATTATTATTGATTTTTTTAGAGACAGGGAGGAAGAGGGAAAGAGAGAAACATTGATCGCTGCCTCCTGCACTCTCCCCGCCTCGTTCCTCCAGGATTGAGTCTGACTTGATCAAACCTCTCAATGCACAGGGCAATGTCCAACCAACTGAGCCACATCAGCCAGGGCCCTCCCTTAAGCCTTTACCACTCAAATGTACCTACTCTACTATCCCTATTTCAGATGAAAACCACTCCCTAGTCTATGTTTTATTTTCTTCTTGCATCTGCCTCTAAATAAGTGAGAAGGCGTTTACACATGTGAACAGGAAGAGGCATTGTCTCTTCTTTCCTGGGGGCGGGAGGAGAGGAAACCTGCTCCCTGAACTGAACGTCCTGGTGGTTACTGTGCACATCACCTGTGCCTTCAACGTTTAGTCAGCCTGTCTTAAAGGTATCAACAAGAAGCCTTTACTTAGGAAGTTGTAAAGACAACACACAGATTAGCTAAGAAGTGAGCCCACTGTGTTCCATTCACTCAATATTTAGCCTAATTGTAATTGTACTTACATCAGCCACGCTCAATATGAGGCTTCATTTCAGAGGGGGCTGTGCACTTACTGCAACTCCACTCCCCGGGGTGATGTTGACCTCATTAGATACAAGCAACTTAAGTACCACCCAGTCCCCCATTTGCCTGCCTTGTCCTGATTCTGCATATACTGTGAAACCATTTCTGCTTCCCATGCCTGCCCGTGACCTGCACAGCCCCACACTGGTCACTTCCTTGTTTCAGAAAAGACATGCCACTCTCCCAATCTTGCTTCAGGGGATCAAATTTAGCTTTCAGATCACCGAGTTTTCATTACTATGTTTCTGGGTTCCTAGCTATTTCTATTTCTATGTGCTACTGCAGAGACTGATGTAAGAGGGAATACTGTTACATATCCCTATATGGAGGTTTGCTCTTCTCCCATGTGAAGTCATAATGGCTATTCCCAAAACTCAGTGTCAGCTCAGTGCTCACTGGAGCCCCCAGAGCCAAGCCCAGCAGGCCAGGTGCCAGCACTGACTATCGTCAATGCAGACTCCACTTCATCTTCCTATGTTGCCAGGGTGACTCCCATTGCCCCAGGTTGTGAACTGGGTAGGGCTGGACAGATGCATACTCGAATATGTCACCATCCTCTCTTGGGCAGAGGGTCCTCTGACATCAATCCAGCTTGGTCATTTTATTATTTTATTTCATGCTAGAGGCCTGGTGCACAAATTTGTACACATTGAGAGAAATTAATTAGAAGAAATATTTTAATATCGCTATTTGCCCTTTCTCTATAATAGAAGTGTTAACCAAATTCATGATCAACAATGACAGATGGAAACACACACATGTGATTGGCACCAATGAGAGCTTTATATATATAGATAAACTTGCTTAATTAGACCTGCTTTCTGATTTAGCTAAACTTTCTCCAGCCCAGTGAAGCACCCCAATTTCTCTTTCAGGTAATTGTCCACAATACACCAGTAAATATCAACATGAAGCACATTATTATTGTAGATCACACAGGGAGAACAAAGGATGGAATGTTTAACTGCAGCAATGTTTGACTGTATTCTGTGCAGTGAGAAAACCTGAAGTAATTTTCAAGGTCCACCATTTCTTACTTCTTTTCAGTCGGGTCAAGTTTAGAAAGTTTAGAAACTTTCTAAATCTCTGTTTTCTGGCTAATGAAAAGAAAATAGGATTCTACTGAGTCTTCTATCTACCTACTCCAGGCTTTCTGTGAGGATCATATGAGATGAGGCATTGAAAATGCTTCACAAGCATTTGGTTAAAGTGTAAAATGTTTGCACCTGGTTATAAAGCAAGTCATGTTCCTGAGCTGAAGAAACTCCAAGGAGGCTAATTGTCTCTAGGGAGAGGAAGCCAGGTGTTGCTATGTGACATAATTACATGGTGCCCACAGTGACTGTTTCTGGGCAGAGATGGGCTGTGGGCTGCATTTTGCACTATGGGATTTTGGCAGCATTGGCTGTGATTTGGTGGGGTGTTGCTCTGGGATGATGGCGGGACCTATGTCCCACTTGGGGAAAGCTGAGTGCTGCTTTGTGGGTGCCAGACTACACTGCCATTTCTTTGTAAATAGCCAGTGCACATCATGGCAGCTCCTGCGTTGAGTGTCTGTTCCCTGGTGGTCAGTGCACATCATAGCAACCGTTTGGATACTCAGAGAGACACTTAGCATATTGGTATTTTATATATATAGAATAGAGGCCTGGTGCATAAAATTCGTGCACAGGTTGGGAGTGGGAGGCTGCCCCCGAAGCCTGGCCTGCAGCCTCTCACAATCTAGGATCTTTTGGGGGATGTCCAACTGCTGGTTTAGGCCCGATCTGTGTGGGCCTAAACTGGTAGTCAGACATCCTTCTTGCAATCTAGGACCACTGGCTTCTAACTGCTTGCCTGCCTCCCTGATCACCCCTAACCACCCTTCCTGCCTACATGATCACCCCTAACTACTCCCTGGGGGGCGGGGTCAGCCAGGGTGAGAATTTGTGGTGTTCTGGTCTCTGGTTGTTCTGGTTGTTTCACTCTTTTGGTCACTGGGATTTTATTATATAGGATTGCTTTATTTCATTCTTTTGTCATTCTGTTTTATTTTAGAGGCTTGGTTGTTTTGTGTCCAACCTCCTGCCTGGCTCTCTGCAGTTACTCTTGAGCACAGCTGTAGTCCCAAGGAGGGCCCCTCTCCAGGGTGTCTGGCAGGAAGAGGAGCATATGTCAGGGGGCTGGGAAGCTGATAGAAACTTTTTTTTATCTGTTTAATGTTTTATTAGAATTCATGTAGCAATGTATGTAGAGCAAGTCCCATGGTGGGAAAATTCAGAATAAATTACTGCCTGCAGTTTCCTGGTAGGGCATTATTCTTTAGGTTGGAGACTAGAGATGCGAGTAGCATGGCATTATTATGCCAACATCAGTGTTGAAGGTCCCGCGCATTCCTCATGAATCCTGCGATGTTGGAGCCATGAGCCTTAGAGACCAGCCAGTTGAACCCCACATAATATGAATGAGGCTCAGAGACATGGAAAGGCCCCAGGCCACGTGGTGAAGAAGGATGTAATTTGGGCAGTGATATTAGTTCAGCTTCAGCATCCTGAGGCACAGATTTGAATGGGTGTGAGAGATTGTTTTAAGGCGGCCAAAGCCTATCACTGGGAGTCCCCATCAGAGCAGCTGGCCTGCATTCTCTCTTCCTGTTGTTTCTTAAGGTGTATTAAGGCCTAACCAGGAGGCTCTCTGGATTCTTTGATTCCTTTGGCAGCTGAAGGCAGCTTTGATAGGAACAGAAAGTGCCCAGGGCCTGGACAGACAGTTACCCAGGGGCACTCTAGTTTTATTCCTCTGTGATACGGGGATGGTAATCCTTGACCTGTCTCGGCCATACCCTGGGGGCGGAGCTGAGGCCCTGTGACCAGCCTCTTCCTGCCCCCAGTCAGCTATGACACTTCCAAAAGGGTCTCCAAACTCTCACATGGTCCTGCCAGTCCCAGACACCCCATGCTGCTTACTTTCACGTCCTTGTTCACGCTGGTTCTTCCTGCCTCACCCTAGTCATGTGCCTTTCATGGCTCAGCCAAAGTTGCTACTGTTTCCTTGTTGCTTACACCTCCCCTGGCCAATCAAATTCACCTCTTCTTAGTTACACCAAAACTCAGTTTTAAAAATTTGCATGCAATTACCAGATGATGGGCCAGATTTACCTGGGGTGACTTCAGGAATGTAACCAAAGTATCAGTCCTATAAAAAGATTGAAAAAAGGTACTTAATTGCATTTATCTGATCTCTATTAAATGCATCACTAACTTTTTATTGATTCTTAAGAAAGAGAGGCGAGAGGAATCTGTGCTACCCGCTGGGTGCCAAATGAACAAGCGGTTGGAAGTTTATTACTCCCAGATATTCCCCTTGCTTTCCAGATACCCCATTGGGTTTCAATTCCATCCCAGCAGTGCTCACTGAGGAGCCTTGGACTTGATCATGCAGGTTGGGTATCTGGGAGAAAAGAGAGGCTGCAACTCTGGGCTGGGTTGAGTTAAGGACCTGGTTGGATAATAAATATGGCCTAAAGTCAAAGGCAAAGTCAGTCCTAGTACCCATGTACCTGGCCTCGGAACTGGTCCAGGAGGGTGCACATGGTGTGGCTGGGGAACCAGAGTCCTTTTCTGGAATTTTCCAAATTGGAGCCCGAGAGAGAGCTCTCTTCTTTCTTGTATCATGGCTTCGGAAGGGTGAGAGGCTGGAAGTGGTCATGTTTTTTCTCACAACTTAGGGAAAAAGAGCAGAGGTGGTGAGAGGAGAGAGAGAGAGAGAGAGAGAGAGAGAGAGAGAGAGAGAAAGCTGAAGGCAACTAGATCCCTGGGTCAGCTCCTATGCCAGACCCTGTCATGTGCTGTCCACATTTTCCTGCAAAAATTAGATTAGTCAGTTTGATCTGCCATAAAAGTAAAAACCATGGACTGAGTGGCTTAAACTACAGAGTTAATTTTCTCGGTTCTGGAGTACGAAAAGTCTGAGATCAAGATGCCAACATGGCCCTGGTTGGTGTGGCTCAATTGGTTGGAGCATATCCTGTGCACTGAGGAGTTGTGGGTTCAGTTCCTGGTCAGGGCACATGCCCAGGTTGCTGGTTCGATCTCCGTTTGGGGCATGTGCAGGAGGCAACCAATCGCTGTCTCTCTCCCTCTCCCTTCCTCTCTCTAAAATCAATGAGAATTAAAAAAAAAAAAAAAGATAGTAGCATGATTGGGTTCTCTTTAGGACTCTCTCCTTGGCTTGCAGACAGCCACCTTCTTGCTGTATCCTCACATGGCAGAGAGAGAGAGAGAGAGAGAGAGAGAGAGAGAAAACACTCTTGTGTCTCTTCCTCTGCATAGTAGGCATCAGCCCTCACAGGCTCTATCTCCAAATACAGTCACATCAGAGGTTAGAGCTCCAGAATATATAGTATTTTCTGGCATATAAGATGACTGGGCATATAAGACAACCCCCAACTTTTGAGAAGATTTTCCTGGGTTAAAAAGTTGTTTTATACGCTGGAAAATGATACATTTTATAGGGGGATACACACTTCCAGTCCACAACAAGAATGAAGGACTGTTTACCTCAAGCAGCATAAGAGCTGAAGGCTCTGAGCTGCCGTCTCCTACAGGCATTGCCTCAGCTGAAGAGAGCTGCCCTGTGGCTTATCAATGCCTCAACTCAGGACAACTGGAAAGCATGCAGGGATAGAGGCACCAGCTGCATTCACTCCCTCCAAGTGGCCTGGGGCATCTGTTGAGCTCACACTCAAGTTCTCCCTCCCCCCAGTCCTGCTTCCTTGCCTTCCACTGCCCTCCTTAACAAACTTCCTCCCTGCCCATATTCACCTTAGAGTCTGCTTCCTGGAACCCCTGAGGCTCCTAAAACTGCTTGCTTCTTTATCTTCTTCATCAGTTCTGTGAGCTGATCCAGTAATGTGTCCTTATTTTTTGCTTAAATGTTTATAAAATCAGAGCTTTACATTAGTTATAAAAATAACTCTCTAAACCCCAACCCACCACCAATGAGCTGCCTGAAGCACTGACGTGGATGATTCACAGGGGGAAGTATGGAAGCCACTGCAAAACCTCCTGGCTGCACCTGCTCAGGAAGCTCACCTGCCTGCCAATGTCTGTGGAGCAATAATGGCTTCTGTTTCTCCCCGACATCTTGCAGGAATGCCTCTTATGGGTGGAGTCAAAATCAGAACCCTGCTGGCATGGGAATCTGGGAAATGTAGTCTTTTGGTTTCCAGTAACTGGTGACACAGGAGGAGCTCAGGAGAGCTGGGATAGTATTGAGTGCTAACAGCCAGTATCCAGCACAAAATGCATGTAGAAATTAGAAAAACATACCAACAAAAAAAGCCCTGGGAGATGTTAAGGAGATAACATTTGTGACTTTTCTTTGGCAAGGAAAATGTGTGATGCAAATACAAGGTATTTCGTAGCCAGAGAGGGTTCAGAATCATAGACAGAATGTTTCGATGAAACGATGCATTTTTCTAAAAGAAAAAAATCCATATAACTGAAAAATTATTTTTTGTTTTAATTTTCTGAATGATTATTTCAAAACTCGTTTTAAGGGAGTGACTATATTTATGTGCATTTGTCAGAGAGTATCTGTTTATTGTGTGATGGTTTTGCAGGTGCAGTTTTGTTTTCTTTGTGTTTGGGTAGAAGTCTATGAGTGAGGAAACCTCTCACTCTCTGTCCCCCACCCCTGTGTGTATTTGTGCGTGTGTGCACACCTCTCTCTCTCTCTCTCTCTCTCTCCCTCTCTCTCTGTATGTACATGTGCCATTTTGGAGTGTCTCTGTATACATATATTTGTGATCTTTGTTGATGTCTCTGTGTGTCCACTCCAAATTTTAGTAAGGTTGTGAGAATCACCTTTCTCAGCACACTTGAGCTTCTTTTATCTCTTTCTTTTGACCACACTATCTGCTTTTTTTTTGCCCCAGGAGTGGCTTTTAGGCACAGCAACAAAGGGTCACAATTTGTTATTACAGTGAAAAATTGAAGAGACTGGGACCACAGAGAGGGACTTTGATTTAGCTTGGTTTGAGCTACCCAACAAAGAAGCTCCTATAGCACAGCCATGTCAGTACATGGAGGTGGAGCTGGGCGTGTGAGTGTGAGTGTGCTGTACACGTGTGTACACACACACCTGGGCTCAGGCTGGGACATGCTAATAAAGTCTACCAATCATTCAGAGAGTTTTCCCTAGCTATTTCTGCAGCTCCTTCAGAATCCAGGCTAGACCCCTTCATTCCCCTTCTGATTCCTCTTGCTCTCTTCTGCCTAGAATGATGTCTCCACCCCCATTGCCTTGCCCTGGTGTATTGCCCCTCCTGGTGACTGCAGCAGCCTCTTCAGATCAGCTCCCTTCTACATTCAAACCTCTTCTTTTACTTTGAGAAAGTTCATGTTTGCTGCATATAACCGGAACCCCTGTTTTGCCCCTCCATGGCTCACTGTGTGTAGAAGTTATTCCAGGAGTCAAATGACTTCCTCAAGGAACCCCATTATTGCATTCCTGCAGTGAGAAGAAGTGTGCAATGCATGTCTTATCATGACATAAGTGCTAACTGAAAGGGGGGCATGCCAACCTGATTTGAGTCTGGGCACACTGATTTGGGCCTTAATTTCAAGGAGGAGAGGCATCAGGACTCCTGATTCGGTCTCTTCCCCTTTCACACTCCTGGCTGCAGCTGCCGTGGGAAGGCACTGGACACTCTTGGGCCACAAGGTGGCTCTTCAGTGGCAGGGCCTTAACCCAGCTCTGTAGGAGGGCAGCTCTCCCCCTGAGAGTTTTTTTCCTGCTTGGGACTGGCTTTTTTGACTTCACAGGTGACTCTGGAGAGGACAGGAATTCATCCACTCAGAGCAGAAAGGCACCCTCCTAAATCATTTCGAAAAGCAATTGACTGCCACCATTTGAGCAAGGGCCTTGCCTCTTCCTTTTCTCCCCTTTCCCTTTGTACCATTCGCTTCATTATGAATCAGCTGCTTGAGGTCGATCTGTCTGACGTGACCGGTATCTCTGGGTGCTGAGAGCCCGGCACAGAATTGACGTTCAGTATTTTGTCATCATGTGAATATGTCAAGTACCATGCTGATACTGGGATGCAAAGATGAATAAGATCCAGACCCTGCCCTGGAGGAGGACAGAGCCATGAAAACCAACAATTAAAATGCAATTAGACCAGAGCTATGTCAGAGGGGGAATGGAACGCGATAAGGGAGCCTCGAGGAGTGGAATCTGATTTTGTAGTCAGCAAATATTTCTTGGAAGAGATGACTAAGCTGAGTTTTGAAGGTTGTAGGAGTTTTCTAGGTGGAAAGTGGGAGACAAGCATTCTGGGTAGAGAGAAGAGCTTGGACAAAGGCACAAAGGAAGCATGAAGTGCCATGATGTGCTCAGGGAATTGTAAAGTGTTTAGAGAGGCTGGAGCGTAGGGATAAGGAGGCAAATGGTGGGATATAGGCTGGTGGGGTGTCTGGTTGTGGGGTCAGGGTGTCCAAATATAACTGTGCAGGCTGTTCACTTTACAAGGGCACCCGGCTGAGGTGGGGGGCGGTGCTGAGATAGAGCTCTGGCTTCACTTAGCAAGCACGTGCTGGCAGCTGCATCCTTCCAGAGGAAGCGCTATTGTAATTTGCACAAAGGCTACTATGGGCCAGCAGTGTCTCTGTGGAGGACCTTGCAGATCTTGCTCTAAGGCTTCATTTCCATCTGGGACAGTGGTTTTCAAACTCTGTGCTTCACAATCACCTGGAGGGTTTGTTAAAACAGAGATTGCTAGGCCCCACCTGGAGGGTTTCTGATTTAGGAGGTTTGGGGTAAGGCCTGCGAATTTGCAGTTCTAATGTTTCAAGTGATGCTGATGCTGCTGGGCCAGGAAACGTGCCCTAAGAACTTCTGATCTGGGAAATAGGAAGCCATTGGAAAGGGTTAGGCAGGAGGAGCAGAGCCAGGGCCCCAGGTTAGGAGGATCTGTGTTCTGGGATTAGGATTTCCCATTCCCCTGTGAACAGTCGGGCAGCTGAATATACATTTCAAGGACAGTGGGTGCACAGTACTCCTCATCTTGTCCTGCCAGGTCCAATTTAATGGCTCTGTTCATTCAAATGGGAATTCTATCCAATCGTGTCCCTGCTTAAGGAAGTTTTGCTCACAGATGTTTTAAGGAGTGGTCGTACTATTACAAGAAGCTCATCCCTGAGCTTTTAAATAGTGAGCTCCCATGTGACTTAATTATTTGTTTACACTTTATTAATTACTCTCTGGGGACCAGAGAAACCTAAATCCACCGACTAAAAGATGAGTCATACCTATGGTAAAGCTTTCTTGAAAACTCGTTTATTATTTTCATAAACTGTGTGTTTGTGTGTGTGTGTGTGTGTGTGTGTGTGTATGCGCACACACATGCCTGTGTCTGGAGAGGGGCAGGGGAAGGAAGGACTGGAACCACAGAGCATCAAGACCGCATACACAGTGGTAACTGTTTACTGAATGAAACTGTGACAAGTGGCCCAAGCATGGTGATGGAGAATCCAGGGACAAGTGAGTGGGGGACTGTGGGCTGCCAGGAAGCTGCCAGGTGATGTCTGGCTCTGGCTAGGGTTCAGAATCTTGGCTTAAGAAGCCAGACCTTCTAGGATCACAGTCCTCTTTTGTGGCCCCTGAGCCTACACATAAGATATCCTTTCCTATATAGAGAGAATGGCTGCTCCCTTCCTCCCCTTGGGGCTCAGGCCCTGTCTGCCCTTCCATTGGGGACTGGAGCTGAGAGGTGGTTCGGGGAGAGGGAGCCCATCTCTAGTCTGCCTGGGATAAACTAACGTGGAGAGAGAGGTGGGGAGAGGGGATCCTGAGAAGAACATCCAACCTGATGATCTTCTGCCTGTTTCCAACCTCAGCCCAGCCTTTCCCGAGAGCGAGGGCTGCACAGGTGCAGTGACATCTCTATTACTCACTGATTTAGGTTGCCTATTAGGGAGCCTCATTCTGGCCAAAGGGCTGCCATCCCCAACTAGCTCAACTGTTTCCAAACCAAGACTGTCAGCAGTGTTATTGGGAGAAGCAGAGCCTTGTCAGAAGCAGCCGAATTCTGACGGGAGGACGAACAGAAGAGTCTGTTCAGAGGCTGCCATTAAGAACAGGTTGTTCTTAATTAAGACCGCTCCAGGCAGAACATTTTCATAATCCTCCATTAAAGAGGTCCTAATGTGTGAGTCATTGCGGGAGCTCTGATCCCCTGAGTCAGCACTGTTCCCTGTCGGAGGCTTTGCAAATCAAAAGGCCAATCTATTTCAATTGCTCAGGCTTTCTGAGCACCTGAGATGCGCCCAGTCCTATGCCAGATATTGTACCAAGTCTAGAGAGGGACTCGACTATGAATATGGATTTAGCCTCTGCTACCCAGGGCCTCGGCTAGACCCTAGGAGCACTTGGTGTGGATCCAAGAGCGCTTGGTGTGGAGCTACTCCAGGTGGGCTCCGTCTTCCTGTGATGGCCAGGAGGTAGTGGGACAGAGAGAAGCTTACTGAGTTTACAGATAGGAGGTGTGAGTTTCACTCATTTAGCAAAATGTTGTTGTCTCATGGCAACCTCTCACAAAATAGGGCGTGTTCTGCAAGATAGAGAGGTGGATAGCAAACAGCCTGTGACAGTTCCTCATAAGACACTCCAATTATAACCATGTGCTGGGAGGATGACAGGGTGTTCGGTAAAGATATGGGTCATATAGTGGAGAAGCCTTGCTTACGTGACCTCTATGGAAATGTGCAAGGTCATATGCTGCCACGCAGAGCTGCTCCTCCCACAACGCATGGGAAAACCGTGGTAAAATATATAATTACTTCAAAAAATGTATCATACAAAAATGACTCAGCAAGAATCAGGAAACTTGACTAGATCTACAGCTATTAAATGAACTAGATCAATAAGTAATAATCTCATTTGAAAGCTACCAGGCATAGATGTTTTTATAGGAGAGTTCTAGGAAACCTTAAAAAATCAGATAATCCCTCATCAACCAATTCAGATATTATAAAAAGAGAACACCCAACCCAATTATCTTCTGCCCATTTCTGGAGAGGGGAGGGGCGAGGAAGAACTAGAACTACAGAGCATCAAGTGGTTTTAGTTCTTCCTAGAAAAGCAAAAAAGCTACCCTTCTTAGCTCTTTAATAAAAACGGATAAGGACAAGAAATAGAATATAGGGTAATAATATTAACTTGGATGCAAAAATCCTAGGTAAACCAGTTGCATTAAGAAAATATTATACCCAAGTAGGACTTACTCCTGGAATTGAATGACAGCTCAATATTAAAGATTATGTTGGTGTAATATACCTCACTAACAAATGAAAAGTCATATGATTTTTTTTAATGCAGAAAAAATCATTCTGTAAATTTATTATTTATTATTTTTTTATTTTTAGTTCAAATAATACTTTTTTTCCTTTTTTTATCTTTATTGTTCAGATTATTACAGTTGTTCCTCTTTTTTCCCCCATAGCTCCCCTCCTCCCAATTCCCACCCCAACCTCTGACCTTGCCCCCCCATTGTCCTCATCCATAGGTGTACAATTATTGTCCAGTTTCTTCACGCATCCCCAACACCCTTAATCCCCGAAAATTGTCAGTCCACTCCCTTTCTATGCCTCTGATTCTATTACATAATGTATAGTATGGAATTTATAGTATCAAAATTATTAGAAAATTACAAATAGAAAAAAATCATCATGATTAGAGATAGAGTACCAAATCCCTGACATACACCTGGGAGAGCAGACCTAAGATAACTTTGAAGAAGAAGCAGGTTTGGGAGGAGGTGATATGATGCTTCTCCATCAGATAGCCAGACTTTTTATAACAACTGTGCATTACCAACAGAGGGATGGAAAACAGACCAATAGGAGAGCTCAGAAACAGCCCTGTATGCATGTGGAGTCTTGAATATGGCAGATGTGGCATTATAAGTTGGTCACAATAGAAGGGACTATCAATAAACTAATTACTTCTTTATGTAGAAAAAAAAATTACACCCTGCCTTCCACCAAGTGCAAATATATATTCCAGTAAGGCTGAAGATATAAATGGAAAAGCAAAACTATAAACATTTTGGAAGAATATATGAAGAAATATTTTTATGGCTTTATGATTAAGAAGGCATTTCTTAAGTTATACAAAGCAAAACCAGAAAGAGATTGACAGTGTGCACCACCTTAAAGTGGAAAATAAGTGACAAGACTTAAGTTGAAAGAAGGCTCATTTCAGTCCAAGAAAAATTAGCATTTAGTATATCTAAAGGACCTATTTATTTATTCTTTTTTTTTTAAAGGACCTATTTCAATCAGCAAGAAGAAAAAAGCCAGAAAATCAGTGAAAGAATACTAGCAAGGCAACTACAGACGAAGGAACCCAAATGACCAATAAACATCTAGAAAGATGCTCATGCTCGTCCTCACTGGCCAAGATTATAAAGCAAATCACCCCAGGTTGTGGAGAGAATTTGAAGAAGTAGGAACTCATGCACAAATCGGTGGGAGTGCAGATTAATGCAGCGACTTTGGAGAGCAATTTATAGACTGTAAAACTGAAGATGTGCATTGTATCAGCCAGTGTTCTGGCTGGAAGCAGCTGGAACACTCAAATTTGATAATCTGAGGAAAGTTTAATAATGGCACTATTTAGAAAATTATGGACAAGGAGCAGCAAAAGCACAAGGGATAGGGTAACCGCTAGGGACAAGGGTTAGTGGGCTGGTACCACCCCTAGACCTGAAGGAGGAAGCTGACCGCAGTTACTAGAAACTGAAGACTGAGATGGCTGTGAGGCGAAGGCACCTGTGACCTTTAATGCAGGGGCCTATTCAGCCTGCTGCAATCTCACAGGGAGGGGGCCTGGGAAAATGAACACCCTGACTTTGATTTCCTCCCCCTTCCAATTTCCCTTGGGTCCTCTTCATGGGCCAAACACAATGGGAAGCAGAAGGCAAGGAAGCCAGCTGATTAGCCAACATAACTCAGCTTTCTGGAATCCACAGCAGGAAAGAAAAGGTGCAGAGTGGCATCTGAAAGAGTGGACAGAGGAGAATGACTCACACTTACGCCCTTTAACCAGCTATTACGCTCCTAGGAACACACCTAGAGAAATTCATACACTTGTACGCAAGGAGATGTGTACAAAGTTGTTTGTGCCAGCACTGTTAGGAATAGAGAAATTGCGTAAGTTGTAGTAACAGTTCAAAAATGTGAATAGGAAAATAACCCCCAACTTCTAGATAATGGCAAAAGCTGGGATGGAGGGAAGGGGAAAGAGATAGGAGTACTTCAGCTGTATTTGTACTTTTTTTTATTTCCAAGTCAAACGGGAACAAATGTGACAAAATGGCAACATCTGCTTAATCTCAGTGGTATGTGAGTTATTTACTACTTAGTCAATTTTACGTATGTTTGAAATTTCTCAGAATTAAAAATTTAAAAACAATAATGAAAGAAAGTGTGAAATGATTTGAGAGGTATTTAGAATGTGAAAAAGAGAGCTAAATGTCACTTATCTAGAGCGGAATTTGACAAATTTTATTCTTTAAAGGGCAAGCTAGTTTCTCACAACTACTCAGTTCTGGTGGTGTAGCATGGACGCAGCCATAGGCAGTATACAAATGAGTAGATTGGCTGTGCTCTAATAAAGCTTTATTTAAAAACAGGTGGCCAGTGGATTTGACCCATATAGGCCCAGGTTTGCTGAGCCCTGATATAGAGATTTACTTATCAGGCATGCGTCTTTCCCTAAGAATGTACTTTAAATAAGGCTCTGCAAAGCTACAGATTGACTGACAGCAGTTTGCTGTTCAGACTCTCCTCACCACCAATCAAGGTATGGCGGTTGAAGAGTGGGCTCTCACATGTCTTCATCTTTGTTGTGCTGTGGACATTAGCGGCTTTCCCAGGCTTCATGTCAGCCTGTTTGTATGTATACTTTGGAAGAGCCGAAAGGGCTGCAACTCTAGAGTTACTTCTAATTCATGCTAAGCAGAATGAACAAAACAGTGAAGCATGAGCACATTTTTAAAACATGCAGGCATCATGAACAGGCCATTGTGACTTGAAAACCTGGCATATGATTGGGATTATATAGTTGGTTTTATTTTATGGATTTAAATGGAGAGACAGCTTAGTGCAATGGTTAGGGACATGTACTTGGGCTGATACGGAATCAAAACCTGTCTCATAGGGAACCAAAGCCTGTTTCAGTTGTGTATTGCTCCAGACAGTGGCAGTCACCAAGGCTATGAAGATGAACACAGTGATTATACATAGAGCTCTTCACGCTAGTGCTTGGCATAGAGTAAGTTCTATGTGTGTTTGTTAAAGAAACATTCAGGGAGCCTGCCATAACTTAGTGGTTGAGCATCGATCTGTGAACCAGGAGGTCACAGTTCAATTCCTGGTCAGGGCCCAGTCAGGGCACATGCCCGGGTTGCAGGCTCGAGAGTGTAGTAGGCAGCCAGTCAATGATTCTCTCTCTTCATTGATGTTTCTATCTCTCTCTCCCTCTCTCTTCGCCTCTGAAATTAATAAAAAAGAAAAAGATTTGGACTTTGAACTCATTCTTTCATTCTTTCAGTTATTCAGCAATCTGTGATGGAGCCACAGCACAGGTCTCTGTTAAAGGTGCTGGAGATGTAGAGTGGGGACAGAATCTGTGCCTTCTGCCAAGCATATGAAACTGTGGCAGGCCTACTTTACTTGTTAGCTTGCAGGTAGTTGAAATCTCAACCCTTCACATTCTCGGACACCATGCAATAGGACATACATTATTCTCTGAGGAAACACAAAATGACTGTGTGTGTGTGTGTGACTTAGATGAAGGACAGTGGCTATGCTATGGGGATGAGTATGTATGTTTAGTGAGAAGGTCATCAGAGGAGGTATTGTGGCAGAAATGACATTTGAGCTGGGTCTTAAAAGGTGAGTAGAAGCCTGTCAGGCAGACTTTGCATGGAAGGGCATTTCCTCCGAAAAATGCAAAGGCTCAGAGGAACCTTTGGGAAATGTGAGTAGTTTGATAAGAGCAGATAAAGAGGCAGCTCCAGGAATCCTGCCCAGAATTCCCAAGGTACTTTTAGCCATGTGACCTTTGGCAACCTCATATGGTAACACAGAACTTTGAAGTCATATGGAACTGAGTTTGAATCTTAGCTCTGGCATGGGTCCTCTGTGACATAAAATAAGCTATTGAATCCCTTTGAGCTATAATTTCCTCATCTGTAAAATGGGGATAATAATATCTTCCTCTTAGAAGGAGCTAGAGAGGAAAGGAAATGACGTAAGAGAAAGCACTTGATGGTGTGCTTGGCATGTTGTGGGTACTTGAAAACAGTAAGTGTTACTCTCTGAACAGAGCTTCTCTGAGGTGTGTGTGCACATGAATACAGGAAGGTAACAAGCACACATGGCAGCCCCCTTCCCCCCGCATTGCTTAACACCCTGTCTTTGATATTGAAACAGGTTGTAACCCAGGGACTAAAAGAAGGCGAATTAATATAGAGTAGAGACAAACCTGGATCCTAACTCTAGCTATGTCACCACCCATATGATTTTGGCAAATTACAACCCTTCTATGAACCCTCATTTTATTATCGGTAGAATGGGAAGTATTAAGACCTAACTCAAAAGGTTGGTATGAGGGCTAAAGGGGGATAATAAATGTAAAGTGCCTGGCATAGTCTTTAGGAGCTCAAGAACAGTTGTGATGTGAAATTGCTTTGTTTGGCATAAAGCACTGTATACTGTAAGAAGCTATTATTTTATTAAGGCAAAATTCATGGTTCCAAAGGTTAATGGCTATTTCAAGCCAAGGTTTCATTTTTCTGCTGACTCTTTGTTTTTGGAGATGGGGTGGTGGAAGAACAATGCCTTCATTTCCTGTGCTGTCTAGGGACTGGCATTGTTCCTCATACTCTGTAGCAATTGGACAAGCCACAGAGCAGCTCACCCAATGTCCAAGAAAATTCCACAGGGTTAGGTCTTGATGTCCCAGGGCAAAGGACATGTTTGTAATTGTGTGAAATGTGATGGAACATGAAACACAGATAGTATGAGAAACAAGTTCCATTAACTGAAAAATGATTCTAAGATAGCTTAAAATTTGAAATTTTCTGTGGAAACCAAAAATTAGAAAAATTATGAGCGCCATCTTGTGGTAAGATCTCTATTTAAATGTCATTGGAGAATGTTCCTTCCTCTATGCAGAACTCTTAGAAGGCAGACAGCATTCATTGGTCCATCCATCCATCCATGCTTCCATCCATTTGTCCATTCATGCATTTAATAATCCACTCAATCACTCATTCATTTGTTGAATGCTTTCTATGCTTTGGTCTGGGAGATGTCAGGACCCTGCCTGGAAGGACCCCATAGATGATAATAGTAGATATGGACAAACCAACAGTGTGGGGGATCTTGAGAGAGGGCACTCAACCCAGTTCTTGATGTTGAGGTAAAGGAGGTGAGCAGGGAAGGCTTCATAATGGAAGTGGCACCTAGACTGAGATCTGAAAGATGAGTAGGAGTGTGCTAGATCAAAAGGATGTCTTCTGTAGTCATTCCCCTTTTAGGGGGGGCTACGTGTTCTGTGTTGTATTGTACATTGTTGGCCTTCTGACTCCCGCCTTAGTAGTAATGACAAATTGGAAGGTGTCCAGGAGATGTGGTCAGTGTGGTGAAGGACATTTAAAGAAACTGAAGAAGAGCTATGAAATGAAGTGCCTGATAATGGGAACAGATTCTATTACCTGTGATTAATGCTCCCTCTTAATATTAGAAGGTATTAATAGTTGCCATTATGTTGGGTTTTTCATTTAATAGAATTTGTTATACTCACACCAGCAGAGCTGTGTTAGTGTGGGCTATTGGCCAAGATGTGGGAATGGCCTCATTATATGTGGCTGAACACATAATGGTGTTCTGCATCGAGAATTTACCTCTATTATCTGTTTCAGGTTGTTAATTGATAAGTGTATTATAGAAAAAAATGCCCTGCAGCAAGCTGATCACATTGGTAAGTGTTTGTCCCACGTCTGAAGGATGGATGGCCCTTTAGCAGTCATCCTTCATTTCCCTTACAGGCTCCTGGGATTAATGCTGAGCAGCACTGATGTTTGCCTTATCAAAGCACACAGGAGCTCAACAGGCCTGAGTTGGGTCTGCTGCCTTCAGACAGATTAAGTGCTCTCCAATTCAGCACAGTCCCCACCATTCCCAGTCGCTTCTTCACTTTAAACCATCTGTCCATTACCTCTTGCATCACCTTTGCGCTAATTTATGTATGTACAGCTATTGTTCTCCTTATGATAGAGAAGTACTGTTTTTCTATATCCATGTCTTTGTAACACCACTGAAAGGTTGACCAAAAAGAGGTTGTTTAGTTCATGAAAAGTAGTGGAAAGCATCTCTCTTTGTGGGATTAAAAAATATTAATATGCATTTAGTATGTAAAGTGTGTCTGAGTCTTAGTGCTTGTACATCTTTTCCAATCATATCATTTCCTTAGACTTTGTATTTGTTTCAGGATAAGCAGGAGCAGCCCTGGGCAGTGTCCCAGAGCAGGCATTGTTGACGTTCATTGTCATCTCTTTTCTGGTAGCACCCTCTCCCCCAGCACTGTCCACTAATAGCCTGGCCATAGTTAAGGGGTCATGGATAGGACTTAAGGGCAAGACCTAACGTTTCAACAATTTTTTCTCATGGGTCCTTGCTTTCCTTCTTTATTGTAACTCAAGTCTGAGGTAATATGGTATTTTATAGGGATGGCCTTGGTGTTTCATTCTGTACAAAGTAATTTGCTTTCTCTGTGGCCAGCAATCAATTTGTGAGTTCACTAATCTGGCTCCTGCCTTCCAGTCCTGACCACTCACAGCTGGAGTAAATGGTTTTCAACTTCAGGCTCAGCCTCCTTCCTCCAGGATCTGGAGCTAGTCCTGGCTTCAGTGGTGGGGGCGGGAGGGGAGGAAGAAATCCTGGGGATGAGCATTAGTGTTATCCTGCTGCCTGGGTGGATCTTACTCTGACCCAGATCTGGTGCTGGCTTCTGCTTTGCCCCTCTGACCAAACGTTAGCTCTTGAGGACTTGCCTCAAGGGACTTTCAGAACCTCTTTTCCTGTTTAGAATAGTCAATGTGGTCAGGTGGATAGTTTTTTCTCTCAACCTACCGGTCCTTTCAGCATTCTTCAAGGAAAAGAAGTATGAACAAGGAGGCCATGAAAAAAAAGACAACTAAAGAAGTTAGTTTGATCAATAAAAATATTTGCCACACTAGCTAATAAGGGGCAAATCACCAATGTAGTAGAGAAATTGATGGTATAATAGAAAATAATGATGTTCTAAGCTTAAATTATATATAAAAATTATATATATATATATATATATATATATATATATATATACCCTGTAAAGGAAAAATGATGACAAATTTAATTTATATATGTACAGATATTAATCTAAGTCTAATATCCTTAAAGCCAAAACAAATGTATAAACTTAAATATAAATGGCATTCAGATGAACTTTTACAAATTTGTAAAATATAAATAGCTCCACAAAGCTCATACAAGCTATTCTACATAGCTTCCGTTATAAATATCACGACCCCTTTGTTTTCACAGGATGTCATGAGGCTGTTCGTTCTTCACTTGACAATGATCATGCCATTCATGCTGAAGTGCTTCCTGTTCCGTTTTCACCAGCTGGAGACAGTAAAAGCCCTTTCGTTTGGCCCTATGCTGTCATAAATACAAGTCTACACGTGGACGTAGAAATTTTGTGATTTGAGCTGGTCAGTCAGTTGATCCACAAGATACTTATATTGATTATTTTTTGATTTTCATTGAGATAAAAACACAAAATTAAAAAAACACAACAATGTAAAACACTCATGGACCCAGAAAAAAATGTCCATAGGCCCTAGTGTGAGGCCTAGTTTCAATGGCATGAAAAGCCTGATGGCAAGACCGTCTCCCTGGTGGGAATGGAGGGAGAAACCAGGGGCTTAAATGATCCGACCTGTTTAAATCTATATTCCCTTAGAGCTTGTCTGCCTGTGGAAACCAAGGCAGGTCAACTACTCATTTGGGGTCTGATCCTTGATTCTCATTCTGGGTTTGGCTTTGTGCGGCCATCCCTCTCCGACAGTGAGTGGCTCCTTGTTATCCTGCCGAGTGCTGGGCATAGGAATTGGTGCTGCATGTAGATGAATCTGATCACTCATTGTCCAGAAAGACAGATTGGAAACCTTAGTCTGAAAAAATTTCAAGCTATTTCTATATTTGAATGTATATATTTATCATCAAGATATTTTATTTATCTGTTAATATATTTTGACTTACTTCCTAGAATAAGAGAGATAGAGTGAGATAGAAACATCAATGATGAGAATCATTGATCAGCTGCCTCCTCCACGCCCTCTACTGGGGATTGAGCCTGCAACCTGGGCATGTGCCCTGACTGGGAATTGAACTATGAGCTCCTGGTTCATAGGTCAATGCTCAACCACTGAGCAACACTAGCCAGGCATCATCAGGATATCTACACCTATAAAAGAGTAACATGCAAATTGGTGTCACTCCACTATACCAACCAGCCAATCAGAGCGATATGCAAATTAACCCAACAAAGATGGCAATTAATTTGCATACACAGGCACAGAGCAAAGACTGAAGACAGCGTAGAAGGAAGCCAAGTGCTGCAGAAGAGAGCGAAGCAGCGGAGAAGGGAACATAGCCGAGGCAGCGGAGATGGTGGAGAAGGGAGGGAGCGAGGAAGCGGAGATGGGAGGAAGTGAGGCGGGCTTCGCTCCCTTCTCTGCTTTGCTCTGGCTCAGGAAGCTCTATTCTTACAGGAATAGGCCGAGGAAGCTCTATTCTTGCAGGAATCTTCCTGCAACAGGCCTCTAGTTTTAGATAATAGCCATTGAGAGGGCCCAAGAGAACTGCTTAGGTCTGGTTGTAAAAGGTCTTCAGACTAAGGAAGGAACTCTGATGGAGGAAATGTTTACACAACTACAGGAACCCATGAGCTTGGTTGCCTTTTACAAAATGGGCAGATAAAAAGAGTATGGACTGTTCTGTGGCAGGCAGTGGTATCTCCCAAACCCAGTAAAGCATTCTAAAACAAGTTATTTTCAGACTCTACCTGGGAAACTGAGGTTGCATGACACCCGATCCATGGGGCCTATCCCCAAAGTCCTAGTGATAGGCTTGATTGACCTGCAGTTCAACCTGCATGGTCGTTGGCCAGTCTCAGTGGCTATCATAGCCCAGGACAGCGTGTGCCTTGCTTCCTGGAGCCAGTTGCCCATAACCCCACCTGCCCCAGGAATCCAAGCACCAAATCTCAAGGAACAATTCAAACTCCTTCCCAATGCTGCTACCAACCTTATTTGAACCGACAATTCACTTAATAATTTGACTTTTCCATTCTTATTTTCCCTAAAACTCAATACTCTCAATTGATTTGTACAGGTTATATATATACTTTTAAAATATTTTTGTGTTGATTTCAGAGAGGAAGGGAGAGGAAGAGAGATATAGAAACATCAATGATGAGAGAGAATCATAGATCAGTGGCCTCCTTGAATGTCCCACACTGGGGATTGAGCCTGTAACCTGGGCATGTGCCCTGACTGGGAATCGAACCGTGACCGCCTGGTTCATAGGTCAATGCTCAAACACTGGACTACACCAGCTGGGCTCAGGTTATATTTCTATACATAATTTCAAATATATTTTAGGATAAAGTGGGCTCTGAATGAATGAATGAAAGATCATGTACACACAGTAGGGTGTGTGTGGTGCTTAGAGGTCAGTTCTAGAATCAGATAGTCCTGAGTTTTAACTTTGTCTTGCCATTTATGAGCTATATGACCTTTAGCAAATTGTTTGATCTTCCAAGGACTTAGTTTTCTTATCTGTAAAATAGGTATCATAATAATATCTATTTTATAATGTTGAGAGGTTTAAATGAGAAAGCACAGTGTCTGGCACAAAATAGGTACTCAATAAGTTGAAATATCATCATCATAATCATTAATTGAACATATAAGTATATATAATGTACATATGTATATATATGTACGCAGATCTTTGAGCTAGGCACAAGGGATACCAAATTCTCTCCACCCTCAAGCTGCTTATAATAGACCTGAGGTCTTTTCAGGAGTTGCTCAGAGTGGGATTAATAGACTAATTTGATACCAAATCAACTGAATTTGAAACCAGAGCAAACAGAATTCTCCCCATCATCCAACTCTGGTTAGGATGGAATGAATTCTAGAGCCTGTGTTCTAGAAATTGACTGCATATTGAGGGCAAGAGTGTCCAGATGGGAAGATAGGAGGATTCAGAGTTTCATAGATTGGACTTCACTTAGTTTGGAAAGTCTCATAATGGTGGCAGCTGAGGTCCCTCTACACTCACTGGCGATGACACTGAAGACACAGTAAAAGTGCTGTGTCCTGCCAGTGGCTACTGCACAGGGAAGTTAGAGGAGCCTCAGGCCATCATTCCTTCCCATGGCCAAAAATATAAACTAATTTATAAAGATACCATTTCATTTTTTCTCTCCTTATTTCTGAGTCAGTACAAAAATAGCTTGTTTTCTGGAGCTTCAGGGAAGCTTAAATGGACATGTTAGCCAGGAAGTAATGTGCCTTCTTTCTGGGTTGGTCATCCACAATGCATTCAAATCCAGATAAAAATATGTAGGCTTTGTTCAAAATCTATCAATTGGGCCATTTTCTCAGTAACAAACAGATGGCTCCTATACGTTATTCAGAAGGAGAACATTTTCCCCCCTTTTGTTCATCTCAATTTTTATAGTTTAAAAGAATTAGTGTTTAATCCCAATTCCAAAATTGTTAATTAGTTTGTATTTGCTTCACTAAATCTGTTACATAGATTTTTATCCCTTCAGCTACATCTCCCTGGCAGCATCTGGTGTCAAGTTTGCAGAAATAATGTTGGTTTTTACAGCCAAAAATCAGAGGTTAAACCTCCAGGACTACAGATGTGACAGCATTAAAAGAAAATTCATCACCCCAAAGGCTTTCCTTCCCATATATTTTAGAATCAGCCCACACATGAGCCATGGTTCTTTTTCCCTTTTCATTCTTCGGGAGCACTTTGGCTCAGTTCCTTCTTGATTTATGTGTGTGGTTGTTGATGAGAGCTCCCATGGAGACCTCAGCCCACCCCAGCCATAGTCTTAGAAAATTAGCAGAGATCTTCTAGCTCAATCCTTTTTCTGTTGCTTTCAGGAGCGCGTATCCCAGGCTAGGGCCATACAAGACCAAGGCAATTCATCAATTCAGCCGATAAAGGAGTTGTGTAGGAACAGCTGTGCAGACAGACACAGCTCTGTAGCTTTTACCTACAGTTAGGGGTCATGATGGAGCAGAGCAGCAAAAGGAAAGGCAGTGTCTGTTATTATAAACTAGGGGCCCGGTGCACAAAAATTTGTGCACTCGGGGTGGAGGGAGTCCCTCAGCCTGGCCTGTGCCCTCTCACAGTCTGGGACCCCTCAGTGGATGTCCTATGATGGCCCCAGTCTGCCAGGCGCCTTTTGTGTGTGTGTGTGTGTATGTGTGTGTGTGTGTGTGTGTGTGTGTCGCCACTGGGGACCTGCCCCCAGCCGCAGCTGAGGCTCAGAGCAGTCCTCTTGTGTGTGTCTACCTGCTGGGGGCCTGCCCCCAGGCTTGGAGCAGGCATCCCCTCTATGTTGATCTCTTAGACTCTTGCCCTCCCCTGCATGTTGTTCTCTTTTTTGAGCTGTGACCAGGGCTGGGTGCTGCCTGCCTCCCAAGCTTGCCTATTGCCCATCTTCCTCCAGCCACCAGAAAGCAGGGAAAACCCCGCCTTGTGGTCAGGCCAGCCTTTTCCTGCTCCCT